>APFE030396849.1:4050-83602 GCA_000404065.3 Pinus taeda | reverse complement strand
GTTTCGGGGGCAGCGCTCCCAAAGCTAAAAACAAATGTAAAATTGTCTTGTAAAAGTATAGTAATTTCTAGTCAATTTGAGTCGTTCATCAAGCGGATGATCTGACGGTAGAACTTATGTTTAGTTTAGGGTTTTTTGCCCTAGAAGGCAACCCCTCTCTTTATATGAGGGCATTGTATTGAGGCTGTGTAATAGATGTGTATTCTTTGAGCGAGAAACAGAGAGGTGAGACTGTGAGAGAAAACAGAGGATATTACAGCGGATCTGCTATAAGTTGTGTCTCTTCATTTTGCTAGATAATAGAAAGGAAAGATTGGTTGTTTGGGGTGGACGTAGCCCAAACTGGGTGAACCATGTATATCTGTGTCTCTCTTGTTTTATGTGTTTTCTGTGTTTATATTTCTGCAATATTTTATGTGTTCCATTGCTCCGTAATATATAATTTGCTAACAATCTCACACGTACAGTCCTCACTAAGAGCGCATGGATGAACAATCATAGCCAAGCAAGATATACAAATACAAGAGACTAATAGAAACAACAATAGCACTAAACAACGAGAGATATAAAATACTTATATTTTGAGAGGATATCAGCTCCCTCTTGATCGTTGCCTTCTTACATCCAACTTGCAAATCAACCTCATCTACATCATGATGTTATTTCTTCCTTGTAGGAGCCAGGGTTTCTTCTTTTTGCAAAAACGATCAATTCTAGGGTTTGTCCATAAACCCTTTTTACTTGCCAGGGTTTGTTAATCCTAGAAATCCAAAATACGTCCAAACCCTAGATTTTCACTTTGCATCTTCTTGCAAGTCTAATAAACTATTACATCTACAAGCTTTTGTTCATATACAAATGTTCAAATCTCAAATCCTCAGCAATTAATTGTTCTTGATTATTGCTTCGACATTATCAATTCAATTGAGCCTTTCAATCCAAGTATCTTTAACACATCAAGTTTTGGGCATGATTCTCTTCTTCAAGTGAATTGGAGAGTAACTCGGCTTCTAATTTTCTGAAACTTTTTCTTGAATACCCTGCTTCCGATCACGAGGCAATATCTTCAGGGAAACACAAGATTGTCAACTTCACGCTTCTTTTTTCAATGATGGTCTTATCTTGTTTTTGAATGACAATTCAATATGTGATTCCTTCATAAGGCATATCATAGTAGATCGAGCATTCCAAACTTGGCATTGTATGTTTTGTAAGTGAACAATTTCAATTCATTAACTCAGTCTTCTCAACCATAATTTTGCACAAATCTTTACAATATGCTGAGATCATCTTTGCTCTATTGAACTAGATGTCACTTGTTTCAAAAAGACTTTTGAAACAGACTTGCAACTAGACCTATACTTGGTCATTGACAGAGCTCTTGAGATATAAGAACAAAGATAATATATACCCTGAACATCAAGCTTTAAACCATATGCCTTCCTTTCCAAATCTCATATTAGTACTAAGCAATAATACATATTAGATCTATAAATATACATACCAGATCAATCCTCTTCAAATTTCATAGGCATATCAGGTCAGCTCCTTATATTGCATTTTGTCTAGGTCACACAACCTTCTTTTATGTATAGAACAAAAAGCTTTTCAAGCTAGCATCAATTCAACTTTTTCAAAGGTATAGAAGACTTGCTTCCTGAGACTTCTCGTCAATATACTTGCAATCACAAGATGTTTGTGACTTGAACAATGTATGTTGATTTGGGGTAGCATCAAATGTGCTCTAGCCATGAAAATTGGAGAGGCTAAAACACATGAGATCTCCAAGACCCATAAATGGTTTGGGGAAATTCCACCCAATTAGAGAGATATTAAAATAATTAATATTTTTAATGGAGTTTCTAAGTCTAAACTTTGGAAAATTAAAATATTAATGGGTATTAATATAAAACTGGGTGAGAATGTTCTAAATGACATGGATCAAGCCAAATCTAATCTTAACGATTGATTAGAGACTTAATCTCGACCGTTGAAAACTCAACAGGAAAAGTATAAGAGGAGGCTTGAGGGTCAGTTGGAGATACACCAAGATTGATCAGTCAGTTCGATTTTTTGGAGCAAGGTTTGCTGAGAAAATTCGAACAAGTGATCTGAGCTGTAGTGAAGGGCAATGAGTACATAGCAGAGAGGCAGAGATAGTGTCAAAGGATTAGCGCAGAGACTGGGGCCAGCTACGCAAAGGCAGCAGGAGCCACGCAAAGGCAGCAGGAGTCACGCAGAGGCAGCAAGAGACTGCGCAGGGGCTGAGGGGCCTATGATGGCGACGTAGAAGGCCAGAGAGCTGATGCAAGGGGTTCCAGAGCTACGCAAAGGCTAGCAAGGCTGACGTAGAGCCTTGGATAACTGCCGGAAGGATTTTCGTCAGGCAAACTTGTGCTGAGAAGCTGAATATCTGCATCCGAGAAGAGGTACTACTGTCGTGTAAAAACCTTTGTTAGGTGAGCTAGTTTGGCACCCTAGTTGTACTCAAGAAATCTGCATAATAATAAAACCTCAAAATTGTTGCACTAGTTTTCTCGCATTGGACCTTTCCAGGGACGATTATTCAAACATAATGGTGTCCCTTATGCGTTTGTCTATTATTTCAGTTGATGATTTGTATATGAGTTGAGGTTGCATTTGTGTATATTTTCAGTATTTATATGAATAAATAACTTGTTAAGGAATAAACAAGTAGGTGAAATAACCCAAATAATGCAGTAAGGATTTGTAATGTGTAACATTTAGAAATTTCAACATGGTATCAAAGCATTGCGTATCATAGGAGGACTGAAGGCACCAACATAATCACAAGTATTTGCATCAGTAGCAGTTGTCTCGGGAGACAAAGTTGCTCCTAAGCAAAAAGCAACAGAGAAGGAGTGGCGCAAAGGGCCTGCATCACCATTTTGAGCCAGAGAGAAGGCCAGCACAGAGGCAAAGAGAGGCAGAAGAGGCTCACAAAGAGCCACGTCATCCTACTCAGGCAGGTAGGCTTGAGCAGTTGGCCAAAGGAGTGATTCAGCCTTTGTCAGATCGCGCAAAGCTAGAAGGCTCAGTTTCTTCAGTTGTTGGGGCATAGGGAGTTGTGGGCAGATTGTGGATTAGGAAGTTGGTGGGGCGTTGTTGTTGTCGAAGCAGAACAATACCTAACGGGAGAAAACGAAAGTAGAGGGAGTCGCTACCTTGACGTATTTCTAACTAAGAAATCAAGATCCAAGTTGCAGTTGCAAAGAGGATCGGAGAGGAGCAGATCGATAATTGGCGAGAAGATTTCCAACAGGGAAATTGAGACTCAGAGGGAGTCTAGGAGAGAACTTCCAGGAGGGAAGTCGAGACTTAGAGGGAGTCCAGAAAAGGAGCAGAGATGACATGAACAGACTAAGTGATCAGGACAGGTTGGACGGGGCCTCCAACTTTGACATCTAGAAGGTCAGGATCCTGTCTGTTTTGGATAGACATCGCATCAAGGGCTTTGCCTTGAGAACCGTGGTTATCCCAGTCGACCCAATTGATAATGAAAGGTATGAGGATGCAATGGCGAAGGCAAAGTGCATAATCCTTGATAGGGTCAAGGATCATGTAGTGTCGTATATTGCCGAGAAGAACACGCCTAAGGAGATATGGGATACCTCAACGACATTGTATCAGGGCACTTCTGTGCAGAGGAAGATGATATTGGAGAATCAACTGTGGTCGTATCAAATGCACAAGGGGGAGCAGATAGATTTATACCTCAGCAAGTTGCAAGAGATTCGGGACCAACTGACTTCCATAGGAGCCACACCGGATCAAGAGTTCATGGTGAGGACCGCCCTGAATGCAATCTCCAAGGATTGGGAAGAGATGCGCGCAACTCTTCGCCAAGAAGAGATCAGACGGTTGACCAAAGCGGGAATTAGCAGCAAAGGAGGTTGAATCAAGAAAGAGGAGGATGAGGATGCAGCTCCGGCATCTGTTGGACAACAGGGGAAGAGGAAGAAGAAGGACATCTCCAAGGTGGAGTGCTTCCATTGTGGCGACTTGGGTCATTATGCAACTCAATGTCCCAGGAAGAAAAATAAGGGAGAGGCTTCTGACTCCAAGGCAGCTCCAGCTAAGGTGGAGAAAGAAGTCGAAACGGATGACGATTGTGCCATGAGTGCTCATGCACCTCTAGAGAAGAGGTGGGGTGACATCAAGCTGTAGTCAGGAGGACTACAGAAGATGAGGGGCAAGATCCTTGAGGTACCCAAACTCTTGCATCATATCTGGCTATGGGGGCCCCGAATGACAATAAAAGGATGACGATTATCGATAGAAGCAAGATGCGATGAAGCGACAAGGCAATGCTAGAGTGCTAGGGTCTGTATCAACGCAGTGGGGGTTGTAGCAGTGTGAGATGCACAAACGTGTTTGCAGTAGTGTGAGATGCACAGTGGAGGTTGCAGCAGTGCGAGAGGCACATAGCTATTTCCAGCAACGCAGAGGCAGCAAAGGGTGCACAGAATAGCAATAGAGGTAGCTTCAGGATAAGGAGGCTTCCAGACTGACAAGGATGTCAGTATTGGGGTAGATCAATTACTTCTCGATAACTGAGTTGCAGTGCAGCAGTTAGCAGTGGTAGTGCTATGGGCAGCATGATGCAGCATGTTGAGAGGGAGCCGCAGTACAGATGTAGTAGTGGCAATGGCAGAGCCATGGGCAGTAGTACAGGAAGCAGCAGCACAATGGATATTGAACAACAGGCCAAGCATCAACATAGGTACCGGTGTTGGATGATCAGTGTGATGTTCAGTGGTGGAGCATTACTAGAGCACATTATTCGCTAAGGAGTGTTGATTTGAGGTAGTATCAAATTTGCTTTAGCCATGAAAATTGGTAAAGAGGCGCACATCAAATCTCCAAGACTCAGAAATGGTTTGGGGAAATTCCACCCGGTTAGAGAGATATTAAAATAATTAATATTTTTAATGGAATTCCTAAGTCTAAAACTTTAGGGAAAATTAAAATATTAATGGGTATTAATATAAAACTGGGTGAGAAGGTTCTAAATGACATGGATCAAGCCAAATCTAATCTTAGCTGTTGATTAGGGACTTAATCTCGGTCGTTGAAGACTCAACAGGAAAAGTATAAGAGGAGGCTTGAGGGTCAGTTGGAGATACACCAAGATTGATCAGTCAGTTTGATTTTCTGAACCAGGGTTTGTTGAGAAAATTCAAACAATTGATCTAAGTTGCAACAAGGGGCAGTGAGCACATAATAGAGAAGCAGAGATAATGTCTGAGGGTCAACGCAGTGACAGAGAGGTTACACAGAGGCAGCCAGAGCTACGCAGAGGCAGCAGGAGCCACGCAAAGGCAACTAGTGACTGTGCAAAAGCTGAGGGGCATGTGTGGGTGACGCAGAAGGCCAAAGAGCTAACGCAAATAGCCAGAAAGCTGACGCAGAGGGTTCATGAGTGACGTTGTGGCTAACAAGGCTAACATAGAGCCTTGGAGAAGCGCTGGAAGGATTTTCGTGGGGCAGACTAGTGCTGAGAAGCTGAATATCTGCGTCCGAGAAGAGGTATTACTATCATGTAAAAATCTTTGTTGGGTGAGCTAGTTTGGCACCCTAGTTGTACTCAAGAAAGCTGCAGAATAATAAAACCCTCAAAATTGTTGCACGGGTTCCCGCATTGGGTTTTTCCAGGGACGATTGTCCAAAAATAACGGTGTCCCTTATGTGTTTGTCTTTTATTTCAGATGATCTATATATGAGTTGAGGCCGCATTCGTGTTTATTTTCAGTATTTATATGAATAAATAACTTGTTAAGGAATAAACAAGTAGGTGAAATAAACCAAATAATGCAATAGGTGTGTCACGTCCGCATTGTTCCATAGAGAATATGCCTCAGAAAATGCAAGCTATCTGCCTCAAATAGATGAGCTACCTTGCCTTAGATAAGAGATCTGAATTATGTCTTGGAGGAGAGTGAATAGGCTCAATATATAGTGATTTGTCCATGTGAAGGGGTGTGACTCTTGGGCAAGTCAACTTGATCTTGGAGGGGCTGACTTGAACACTTGTGGGGTAAATATAAATTCAATTTTTTTCTTTTGGTTTTATTAATGAAAATACCGACCGAAGCTACCAATTTCCAACAAGAAGGAAATTCCAAATAGATCTCTAGTAGCTCCTCAAGATTTAGGAGATAGTCTAATGGGCGGGGCGTTCTTCACTCTAAATTTGTCTGGAGTTGATATCTCTAATGCTCAAAGAACACACGGCCTGCTATACATTCTGACATCTTTCAACCCGTCTCAATAATATCAAATGATCTCCTAGAGGGGGAGGTTGCTTGAAGAAAGTGTAACTAGGTTCAGTCTTCATACATGTAATTTTGATATTTGCATTTATACAAGAAAAGAAATATTATTTTTGTTATTTATATCAATGAGTTTCTTGCTCATTGAAATAGGTCTAACACATGTCAAAGTGCTATAGGAAAGTCAAAGAGTCAAAAGAAATATTGAAGACCCTTAAGGGCATGTTACACCATGTATATTTATGTATTAAAGTCAAATATATCCCTCCAAGCAAAGTCACTAGTCCTCTTCATGCAACGACATCACCAAAGAAGCTAATCCGAAGAAGAAAAGACAAGTCGGCCTAAAGTCTCCAAGTCGACCTAAAGGAGGGACAGACCTCTATATATAGAGGTTGTCCACTCCTCCAACGACAAGACACAATCACCTAAGAAATCAGTGAGAAGGAAAACGAGTTAAGGGTGAAGGGAAAGCAAAGAAAAGAAGCCTCTAGTGCAGCGAAGAAAGAGGAAGAAACATTGAGCCTTGGAAGTTTTTTCTAAGGGTGAACTACAGTCACACATGCAAGAAAAGGAGGGCTATGTGCAGTGATTACAACAACACTATCACAGTCACATATCTCTCATTAACAATTGTTTGGGCTAGAAATGTAGGCCTATAAGGCCTCCCACTAAAGCAAGGAAGAGACTCTCTCAAGCAAAGAAGGAGACAAATACACAAGGTAACCCCTCACACGTGCAAAGAAACAAGGGCTGCAATGCTATAATATCAAGTCTGCAACTACACATCAAGAAGGAGCACGGTTTCACAAGAGAAGCAAGGTATCCTCATAGGTGAAGGACCTCACCAAGGATCAAAGATAAGTATCTCTTCTAGAGCTAGCATAACAAGGACTACCACCAGTTGCCAGAAGAAGAACGAGGTGCCAAAAGGAGGAGGACGAAGTGTCAGGAAATGAAGTGTCGGAAGAAGGAAGGACGTGCCTTGTGCTTGGAGGATATTCTTGTCAAGGATCTAGGATGAGAAAATTTCTAACTAGAAATCCTACTACAATGATTAATATTTTCTTATACTTATTACCTCAGAAATAAGTTATCTACAGTATTCTCACGGCAAATATCGAAATATAATCTACTGCAGCCTTCACAATTAAAACATTGCAAAAAAGTAAATGTAAGGAAATACACTGGCACAAATACAATCACAATGACAGTTATTTTTGGACAATCATCCCCAAAAAAACCCAATGTGGAAAAACCGGTGCAGCAGATGAGGGTTTTTATTATTCATCAGTAAATTCTCTTGTACAAAATTACAGCCAGTAAAATAGGAATGAGAAATTTTACAGACACTTCTTGACCAAGTTCTACCCCAAATGAACCACTTCTTCTTCCCCGGAATCCTTCTGATCCTCTCTACGTCAAACAGCTCTCCAAAGCTCAGCGTCAAGCTGCCCACGCAGGCTCTGCATCAAACTTCCTTTGCACTGCCTCTTTCTGCGTCACCTTATTCCTGCTCTGTATCTTGCTGCCTTGCACTCTTTGAATGTGTTAATGCCCTCTCTCTCTGTCTCACCTGCAACTCTCCCTCTGAATCGATTTTCTCTTGTTGAACTTCAACCAATGAGAAAATCGATTTTGCTCGGGTAACTAAGTATCTGCCTCTTGTGTCTTTTCCAAATGACCCTCAAGCCCCTTCTTATATCTTTCTATTGGACATCCAAAGGCCTAGATTAACTCCTAATCAAAGCCTCAGATCATTTTGACTTGATCTCCGTCTTTATCTAGAAGATTTACCCACAATTAGATTAATACCCATTAATACTTTAATTTTCCTGAGTTTAGGTTTAGGAACCCCATTAAAAATATTAATTATTTTAATAAAATCGTCTCTGGGTGGAATTTCCCAAAACGTTTCTAGCTTCTACGGAATGCATGTGCCCAAGCCTCCCTGCAAAATTTGAGGCCTTGAGCACATCCGATGCTATCCCAAATCAAAATAGGTTTGGCATTGATCAATAGAAGCTTCAATAAGAGAAATTTACAAAAGGGTTTTCCTCTCTAAGAGAGAGGTTTTTCCTTGGCAAATAACCAATATCTTGTGTTCTTGTTTCTCGTGTTTTGGTAGCAGTTTGATGAAGTAAACACACATACAATAATTATAAGAGAAGAATATCAAGCTAACAAGAAAATTGTAAAGGTGCTTCACAAATTGTTATCATGTTTAGAAGAATCCTAATATCTCTAATTGGCCTAGATTCTTCAACAAGGTTGAGGAGAGACTTAGGGTCTCACCATCCTACCATTGAGTGTGCTTAGGAACTTAGCCTAACATTTGTTGCTCTGATGTGATGGATCGACAGGGAAGCAAGAGGTAATCAGTCTGATTGCCCCAACGCAGGGCATGGTGTGCAAGAGTTAAATTTGTCGTTGAAAAATGTCCCTGATGTAGAAAGTTGAGCATCTCTAATCTTAGTACCAATATAAAGTAGAGAGGAAACCTCCTAAGTCCCTATAGAGCTAGTGATAACATCCTCTGGCTATGAGGTTCATCTCTATCTTCGACTCCTAAAGGTGGCACACCAAGAAAATCCTATATGATCATGATTTATGATGATATACCTCTAACTAAAGTCGATGGGAGCCATGCTATCCCAAAGGGATCTTGCGCGAGTGCATCCAATCTCTAAGTGTATACAGGGGCAGATGATCATGCCATCACACATCTCCAAAAAGTGCTCTAGGTAGAAAGACGTGTTTGAGCCCAAGCTAGTCGAGGATGAGATCCAAGTGACTTGAATGTACAATCTATAGATATCCTCTTAAATAGCCTAGTTCAGTACCTATCTAATCAATAAAAGAAGGTATAGCACATCACGGGAGAATTCGAACAAAGGAAGGCGCTTTGGGGAAATAGTAAGCATTTGAAAAAGCCAAGATGCCTCTGAGTACCAACCTCATGCTTGCCCTTGGGAAGGATCTAAGGTGAGAGCCTCTAAGGAGCAAAGTGCAAGGTAGGGATACCTCTCTCACCCAATGGCAAAGTCTCTGAGAGATTGGACTCTATGAAAGAAAGAAAACAAGCAGAAACAAACCTCGAGATGAAAATGGTAAATGCCAAATTTGCTTGAATGAAGGGCTACGGAGACGTACGCTTACATCAAATGATGTGCCTAAGAAACAAGTTCTACACTCTCTCCAATCTAGTCCAATTTGTAACAAGTTCAAACACTAGATCTCAAAGCCATAGAGACTATAGGTCTGATAATCACCTCCATGAGATAGAGCTTCGTCGAGAATCAAGATGTCCTAAACCCACCCCTGGAAGCATTGTCTCTCAATGATGACTAGGGAACAATACCTTTTACTAAGTTGAGGCTAAAGGGCTTTCCACAAACTAAAACATGGCCCGTGAACTATACTCCCAGGTAAATGTAAGTTGTGGTGATCTCAATCTTTATCCCTCGATAATAGAAATGTAAATTTGTAAGAGAACACTTTGTTGCATTGAAGATCAAACCTTAGTTTTACCCAAGTTGACCATCAACCATCGAAGGTCACAGAAATTGGTCAGCACATCAATCTATCTCTATAAACCCTCAAGAGTAGAGGCCAACAAGACAAAGTCATCAACCAACAGTAGGGACATCAACACCTAATGTAGAAGACAATCCCCACCTTCCTAGATATGCTCATAAAGGAAGGATTTTGGCTCATTAATATAGATCCCAAAGAGGGATGATGAGAGAGGGCACCCCTGTTTTACCCTAATGGTACTTTGGATGAAGTATAATAGGTTGTGTGCCATCCTAAGGCATCCCAAGACTAACTCATATAGTTTCATGATGATTGTCAGTATAATCTCATATATACCATTGTTGCAAAGTCTCTAAAATAATGCCTCCCTCGAGTCTGTGTCAGCCACCTTTCGAAAGACTACAAAACAATTGTAAACTTTCAAGAGTGATGAAAGCCTCCTCAATAATGCCTCAAAGTGTGAGATGTGACCAATCCTCTAGTTGGGGCAGAAACTTGCTTGTCCTCCAGCCCTGGAATGGCAGTTATCTAGCTCCTTAGAAAGCCATTGATTTAAGACCGTGGAGTAAAGCTTGGAGAACGTATGACCCACCATCATCATCCAATAGTGGTTTGGATTAGAGATGCTCCCTAATTTGTGAATCGGATGAATAATGTGTTTTACCCAAGACGAGGTGAAGCAAGAACACACGACTTGATTTAATAAATCAGCAATATAGGAATCAAGGGATTGGATGCCATGCTTAAGTAATTCAGCCTAAATCCCTTCCTAATCAGCTACTCAACTGGTACACATAGCTATGATTACTCTCTTAATTCTAGCTCAAAAAAGATTGCAAGTGGAGCGAGGAGATGAGATGCAGATGGGAGGTTGTCCAGGAATATCATGAAGGAAGTTGTGTGGGAGAACATTTTGTGGGGGTCAAGGTTAGCGAGATGGTATATGATCAAGGAAAAAGTTGTGGAAAGGCTTTTGCAAAGTGGCGAAACATGTCACAAAGTTCATGTCGTCTTTAGGAGAGAAATACTCATTTTTTATGATGAAGGAGGTTACAATATGTTTTATCAAGGTGAGGAGAGGACGATGGATCATGTGTGACTGTGAGACAGAGTTGTTTGTGGAGGGATTTACATTCATCAGCAAAGCAATTATTTATGGGGCAAGAGCCAAGAGTAAGCACCATACTGACTCACTGAACTACTCTCTAGTAGTAAGCACCCTAGTGACTCACTCACTCACTGAGATTTAAACACAGGGTAGCACCCAAATTCAGGGTATAGGCATGTTGCTCCGCTTTTGAGGATTGAATCCACTATGAGGGTGGTTTATCATCCAGTTAGAAAGCACTTAGCAGCACAAAGTGGTTCGCCAATCTAACTGTAAGCACCCCGTGGCATAACTAACTGTTAGGCAACCACTTAGTGGTTCGTTAGCCAAAGGAAGACACTAAGTGGTTCATTAGCCAAAATTACAAGCACAAAGTGGTTCATCATCCTAAGGCAAGCACTTTATGGTTGAAATTCAATGCTTTGAACAGCATACCAGCAACACAGTCTCACACAAAGGCCTTAGTGGCTTCAAAACACAGTCAAGGTAGTTATCACAACCAAATACACCCTTGAATTAATTCCAACGAGCCAACTCCAATTTCACTAATGACATGCATATATGTAGAAATCCATCCATGTACCTTCGCATAGCTGTGAGAGCGCACTGCCTTGGCTCCTCGATGCCTTCTCCTCCATGGCTTGTTTCTTTGATCTGGGGTAGGGAGAATGAGGACAGTCCTCCCATACCACTCTTTGTTCTTATTTCATATGTTGTCAGCAATGCTACCACCCCAATTCAGCTCCAATTCTGTGACTTTTAAAAAAAATTGTCAGGGAATGGCTTTTCTCAGTTGTGGTTGGTTCCAACATTAAATTCGACAAGGTATGGTCATTCAGGATGTGCAAGCAAAACAAGCAGCGTCCCTCAGACTCTGATCCGTTAGTTGTCCCTTTCTCCAGCATGCTTGATTAAACTCTAATTAACAATTATCAACTGCTTAACAGCGTTTTCAATCAGCTGTGCTTTTTCCCACGCTGGAACCACGACCATCTAAAATGTTTACAAAAGCAATGGTCAACGCAGGGGATGTTACAAAGAGATACAAAGGTGACAATGGGTAGCGTTCCTACGTTGCACAAAACTAGCACCTTGGTGATTGGCAATTTATATTTTGTGGGTCTAGATTTTGTTGTAACAATCCCCAAGAGCTGAATATCCTAATATCATACTCTATTGTGCATGCAAAACACCCATGCTGACCAAATAGGTAGAACCAGATTATTGCTACCACATTGTAGTATTAATTCCCATCACAAGAAAATTCAGATGTGCAGAGAAAAACAAGTCAAATAGTTGGAATATACAAAATGTAAACACAGATAAATAAAACAAGGAAATAAAAAGTTCCCCGTGTTGATATTGAAAGATAAACCTGTTTCAGCTTCTCATTTTATCAATACATACCAAACAAAAATAATAGTAACTCATTTGGCACTCAAATATTTGGAGTAGCAAAGCTGGCAACTCACCTTATTATAATAGACTGATTAGCTCCCTCTACACAAGACAATGAAACAAAACACCAATAAGAGGCAATTCAAACATCATGTGTACTCTGTTAATATTTAACACAGTAAATTCATAATCCACCTGGCTCACATACAAGTTAACAAGATGATTAAGTTATCAATTTTAATTCATTCGAGAGTACTATTAGCCAGAAGATACTTCACACAACCTGAAAATCCTGTCACAAATGTGAAGTCTGAATGCAAACTGGCATTCACTCACCATTTCTCATTGCTTCAAATGCAATATCTGCCATCTTGTATATATGTGGAATGTTTTTAGTTTTGCATTTGTACCCTTCGATGATCTCATTACCATAAAGAGATATATCTTTAAATGGATTCACTACAACCAAGACTGGTCCTGCTTTAGTCTGCACATTTTCTAGCAGCAATAAGGGGCAACAAAGCAACTTGTGCAGCATAGCTCATGAAAAGCAATGCAAATTAAAGTGTTCTAGTTCACAAATGGATAACTCACATATATCTTATCTTGAGCATATCTTTTCTGAATGTTATGAAGAATTGAAGGTTCATTCAGATAGCTAAGTTGAATAAGGTCATCGACTCCTTCAAGAATATCTGGATTCACAGGTAACAAATTGCTAACAGGCACCTCAACAATCTACACACAGTGTTACCAAACAGTCATTAACCAAACACAAACTACTTCCAAGATAATAAAAAAATTACTTATTCCAACATTCCATTTTTATTATTTCAGAAGGAAATAAAGCTTACCTTGCCATTTGAAATGTCGACCAAAGATTGTGTAGTGAGTATTGATTGTATCACCCCTAAAGTCCATTGATTATTCAAAACCATACACCAGACACGGGAGTTCTGTACCATTAATTCAAGAACTCTGTTATTGGTATAGATCCAATTAACTACTAGTACAATTTAGGTTCTATTTGAAAACTCTTCAAATAAATTGACCAATTTAAAAAATGCAAGCCCTTCCAACCTTATGGCTGAATGCTGTACAGGATACTACAGTTAAAAGCAGATGAAACTTGGGTATTGCCACTTTCCAATCAAAACAAATGTTTTCTAGAACTTATTCCTTACTTTCCAAAGTTATCAAGAGACCAACATCTTCAGATGTGAAAATGAAAGCAAACACATTTTGAGCAACAGAAAACAGAAGAAAGTAAAAATGCTAAAAGGAGGCAAACTCTTGGCTTCATCAACAAAATGCTTGTTGAGAAATCTAGGACAGAGAGATAAGGAGATTTCTCTAACAATGATAACTACTAGTGAAAACTTTTTTACCTTTCTTAATTAGATTCTTCTTTTCTTGATTATTATTATGTGTTCTAGTGTTGCAAACATCTCAATAACATCCCAATTTTATCTTGAAATCGAGATTTTTTGGCCTAGCCGATGTTTGGCGATTTTTACCGATATTTTGATGGTATCTTGATTTTGCCGATTTTTACCAATATTTTCCCGATTTTTACAATTTTTTGGTTTTTCGGACGCTTACCGATCTTACCCCAATGTCGATGTTTGCAATATTCTTCTTCATCAAATAGCTATCAAATCATAAAGAACAATGAGACAAAGGACACACGATGTAGGCTTTTAACCAAGGCCAAAACCTCTCCAAACTTTAGAGGAAAATCCACTGAATTCTTCTTCTCATAGAATCTTCAATTGATGAGTTCCAAGACCAAGTCAACCCTTGCTTGAAGATGCTGCAACTTCTCCTTCTTGCTTCACCCTCGACCCTGCAACTCAAGTTCTGAATTTCTCGGCCTCTATCTCTGCAATTTTCGGCTACCTGTAGATGACTGCAATTTCCCATGTGTGACCGAATTAGGGCTACTTGAGCCCTCCTTCTCCTTCCCTTGACTAGGGCTGACTTCTTTGTGACTTTGGCCTTCAATATAGCTCTTCTTCTTGCCTTGTTTCAGCCCTCTTGAGATGACTATGATTTGAAATTGCAGCAGGTAGGAAACCCTAGTTTTCCTCACACGTGTGAACAGGATTACTCTCATCTTCACTTTTTTGCTTGAATGAGACACTTCTTCTTCATCCTTGTACTCAAACTTGTTGTGTGTGAGATGGTTTGGCTTGAATGAGACTGAATGCTCTATATATAGACTTCTTCCTAGGCCGACATGTTAACTTGGAGTAGGCTTATTGCTTCATTTGAAGGCCGACTTGCTAGAAGTGCTTGGACTTGGTCTTGGAGGGTCTTTTGACTCTTACAATGACTTAAATACATATGAAGCATGCCCAAGAAGGGTCTCTTGTAAACAACAAAGACTCAATTGACTTTATGACTTAATGACCAATCCTAATAGCTCACAATGGGAGCTTCATCTATCAAAGAAAATTCCTCTAGCATGAAACCCATGTCTCAAGCATAAAATAGTTTTATTTTTATTCTTCACATTAATTACATAAAATCGTGATTACACATGTCATTATGAAGACCGAACCTGGTTACATGTTTCAACAATGCTAAGCCAACTTTCTTGCACAAGTTTCCAGAACAAGGGGGCAGGGTGTAGAGGAGTACTGGTTTTGGGATGGCTAAACGTTCCCCAAAATTTTCAGGGGATTGCAAAATGGTGTGACAACAGAAATAATTAAAAATTCTATAAACAAAATCAAAAAAATAAGGATCTGATTCCTGATTCTCTAGCTATCAAGTTGGGCCTACATGCCCAGGCCTTGGGAAATAATGGAAGTGAAACAAGCCAAAGGCTTTCATTAAATATAAGGCTATAGATGGGTACAGATGGCTATACCAGTAGTCCATTTTGCATGCCTGCCTGAACAGCTTGTAGAGACTTATATCAATAAAAGGGTACGGCTGTTTCAATTTGGCAGTATATGGAAGCCTTGAGTAGAACCAAAGAAGACATTTTTTGCCAAGTCACTCATCTTCAGGATGGGTCTGTCCAGCAAGGACAGATGATGGATGTTGGAGCTGAAAAGTGTGGAGAGAATGTCGCTATAGTGACACTGAAGCCCTATGATATGCCTTGATCAATGTTTACATGTGCTATGTTATATTAGAGCAAGCGATAGGGATGTGTTGGTTGTATGATTAAGTAGAAAATCCACGGAATTCTAATCTGCTAATATGAGCAATCTGAAATATAATTTCTTCTCACATAAACATAGAATTTCTCTAATAGATGCAGCAGAATAGGAACAGAAATAAAATCACCATCACACAATTCAAAAACACAAAATTGTATAGGGAACCCAACTGAGCAATTGATCTCTTACAAAATACACCTGTTTCAATCTGAAAGACACACTTGTCTTTCCTACTTCATCTAAGATTAAAACCTTTGCAAGACTGCTGCTCTCTGCTGCCCCCTACCAACCTGTGCACAAGCTTTTCTTGCACACTCTTCCTCTCACAAGCTCCACGCACAAACTTGTGCTTCCTATTGCTTGGTCTCACCAACTCGTGCTCACCAAAACAATGATTGAATGTGTGCCTCTGTTCCTCCTTTTAAAGGCAATTTGAACAGTTAAAATCAGTGAGTTGCCTAATTAAGGAATGATTTTGAGATTGATCGAGTTAGCATGAGTTAACTGCCCATGCAGCTCGTTCTATTTCAAGTCAACCACTTGAAACTCAATCACTTGTGTTTTTCCTCAATCAACTCACACTAGAAAATCAAGAACCGACTTTCAATTTTAACACATTAGTTAACTGCATCCTAACTCATCCTAATTTTTAAGGACTGATTCCTAAATTATAGGAGTTCATCATTTAGGCTCCTATGATTAAGGCACAAATCAAGGAACCTTTTTCTCTCTAATATTTTCAACACTCCCTCTTAGTGAGGAAGGAGTTTCTGGAAGAACCTCGTCCACCTGGATTTGTCTTCAACACTACCAAGTTCTTCGTTGCTATAGTGGTTCCTTCTGAACTAAAAGACTCCCCTGCTTTCTTCTGTAGAACCTTCTTTGAAGACCTGTTCTTCCCCATCACGCTCTACGAGTCCACCACTTTGGTCATAAGCATAATATTAAAAACCGGAATCAGTGACTGGACCAGTCCACCTAATAAACCGACTTTCAAACCAGAACTGATCAAACCATGACTGGTTAGATCTCAATGAACCAACTTTTCAAAAAATACATGAAATAATTACTTTTTAATGAAAAAAACTAGTTTTAATATTTAAAACCATGATTCCATACCAATAGAGACAAAATATGCAAATTTGGTTCATCTATATATCATGTAAATGTGAATATATCAAAATAGCACTGAGTGCATACATATCAACGACAAAATACATAATCAACGAGGCCCTAAATAGCCTATAAAGTCCAAAAACAATGCTACAACTATTGGGCCATTGGCCTACTACAAGACTACACATCTACAGATCAGTGATCAACATGATCACTCCTCATCATGATCAAACTACTAGACAAGGGATCATCAATAGGAGCTACATAAACATCGACTAGATAAGAGTTTGAGGATGCCTCAACCTCATCTACAACTACACTAGTAGCACCAGTAGCAATAAAACTAGACATCCAGTAGCTCTTTTTGCCTATTAGGGTTTACAACCCCTAGACATCCAAGTGTCCAAAACCCTTGAATTGCAATGCCCTTATATACAATAGATGAAATCCCTCATTATCATCAACCAATCAAGAAAAATTTGTCCAATAATTCAGCTCTACCAAACTAAATAGTTCGACTTATTCAAAACAATGTAACAATAGCAACAACAAATTTCATCAAAATGGAACTCAAAAGAAACAATTGCCATTTTAATGCTCTTTTATGCATTATGTATACTAACCCATAAATCAAATAGATGACTCATCAAGATGTTAATTTCTACTATGTACCATTGATTATTTATGTTGCACGACTTCAACATGGGAGAATTTATCCTTTAATTCATTCTAACTCAAAGAATTTTAAGACTTTTAGGATTGTGAAAGTTATTAAACCATTAAAAACACCATGCAAGGAAAAAAGAGCACTTGGCATTTCGAGCTCTAGAAGGATAGGATTTTTCAAGTTTTCCTTGGGATAAGTTCTGCGGAAATTCCCTGTAGCAAAAAGTTCATTTCTGAGATAATAGAAGTTGTTGCCTTCTCCTAGAGGCTAGAATGACTCATATTTAAGAAATGAACTTGATAGTGAGGTGATGATTACTGCACACTCAAAGGAACTTTGCTCATATGGATAAGTGTTCTCCAAAAAATGTTGGACAACCACAAAGCAATGGCAATACTCCTTTTACATCATGAACACATACAGGTGGGGCAAATAAATGACACTTTCATTGGCACAGCCAGTTTCTCCAACATCACATTGATCTCCTCTCTTTGTCAGTGTAATAACTTGTATCATCTACCATCATAAATGGAACTCAACACTCTAACCCTTTCTCTTGAGTACTGTGGCAATAAACTGGCAATGTCACTTCCATCTAGAAGAAGCAAACACCCAGGTACACAGGGTACATGGCACTTATGACCATAGCATTACAAACCAGCGGATCTAATCTAGAAAGTGGTCAAACCAGTCGGTTCACTGGCTAAACCATCTGAACTGCCCAAAATACCTGGTCAGAACCCCTCTTCCGCCTTGTTTTTTAGAGAAATCAGGGCTTTTCAATCGATATATGATGGAACAGGTCGGTTTATGGGAAAACCGGTTGGTTTCGTCATAAATCGATCGGCAAGGCCCGGTTTTTCTAAAAAAAAGGTGGAAGAGGGGTTTTGACCAACTTTTCTGGGCAGTTCAGATGGTTTAGCCAGTGAACTGACCCATCTGACCGCTTGCTTGTTTAGATCATCCAGTTTGTAATACTATGGTCATAAGTGCCATGTACGCTGTGTACCTAGGCGTCTGGTTCTTCTAGATGGAAGTGATATTGGAAGATTCAACTCTCTTTTGATCTCCCTTAACCAAATCCTCTGCCCACTTGGCTCAAACTCTCCCTATACTGGGATTCTTTAACAAAGTGGTTGCCTCCACTCGCCCTAGGTTATGGTCCTCATCATCATCATCCTCCTGCTGGTCAACCCAACTGCCAACTAGCTTAACCTGAAATTGAGAAATTGGTTGAGTTTCCATCTTGAGAGCTCTATCCTGCTCTAACTCAACCACCACATCTCTACTCTGAGAGCTCCCTGCCTTATTGTTAAGGATGCACTTGTCTCTACTTGCAACTTGTAGAGATTCTTTACCCTCACACCTATCTACTTTTGACATCCAGAAGCTATGTGTTGGATGTATGCCTTACCTCTGCTAAAGATGACATCATAACCCTTGTCCTCAAGGGTAGCTACCAAAACAAGATTTTGCCTAAATCCTAGAACATAGAGAACATCTTTGAGATGAAGAGGATTACCTAACTCCCTCTAAAAGTTGACAATACCAACTCCTCTAGCTGCATATTGACCATCATCTTCTAGCTCAATCTGAAACTGCATGTCCTTCTCTTTCAGGTGGCTAAAACTCTTCTTGTTCCCAGTGATGTGGAAGGAAGCCCCTGAAGCAATATACCATATATTGTGATCTGTTGAGCTTGCCATGCAAGCAATCAATGAGAAGTCTTTCTCGAACTAGGAAAAAAAATCATCTACCTCCGTTGATGCAGTACCATGATCCTTCTTGGGCCCCTTCTTCTTACCAAGACACTGAGAAGCATGATGTCCAAACTCATGGCAATGAAGGCATTTGATCTTGCTTAGATCCTTCTTCTTGTCCTTCTTACTGGACTCGGTCTCTCCTTGACCCTTCTTGCCCTTGGCCTTGCTACTCTTGCCTGTCAAGGCACAATTCTCCTCTTCGTCTGTCATAACTAATCTCTCTTCTACCATTCCTCTTCGGATCTCTTCTTGTATGCAGTCAGTGCAAAACCTTTCCCAATTTACGAAGTTCTCTCTCCCACTAGCAACATCCTGGAACCCTTTCCACGACTTGTGAAGTCCAAATAAGGCAAAACAAATACAACCACGCCCACCCCACCTAGTGTTGAAAATGTAACTAGTTTCAGTCTTCATAATTGTTGCACTCATTTCAATATGTGTCCTATGTAACAAACAAGAAAAGAAGAAAGAAAGTTATTATTATTAAAGCATGGTTCCATGCTCTTTATTGATGGTCTTCTAGGTAAAAGCATGTTCTTTATGCTTCTAGGGTTTGTCAAGTCTTAGGATTTATTGTCATGAGTCAAAGGAGTCAACATCATGTTTATAAGGCCCTTCTGGGCAATTTGTAACTGTAAAAAGAATTATTTTAGTCTAGAAAGTCCTGAAGTCTCCAAGAATACAAGTAGGCCCTGGGATCATCAACTCGTCCTAAAGGAGGGAATTCGACCCCTTGAGTGTTGAAGAAAGTGTAACTAGGTTCGGTCTTCATAATGACATGATCTCTGTAAATGATATAAAAAAGAAAATTATTTTTGTATGCCTTGCTACATGGGTTTCATGAGCAAGAAGTGTCACTAGGTAAAAGACGACTTCTTGATGTCTTTAGGATTTTATTTATATGTCATAGAGTCATGTCATGTGTAAAGAAGCTCTTCATGAGCCTATGGAAATGTATACTAGTGTGTAGCAGCTCTCCAAGACCAAGAACAATCCTCTGAAAGCAAGCACAAGAAGTCTGCAAGTAAAACAATAAGGAGATCTTCACGTCAACTCCAAAATGAAGTAAAATACATAGTTAAATGTCATGTCAACTTGGATAAAAGACATGACGGTTCATGGATTTAAGTTGGCTCAACATGGGAGCACAAACCACCATAAATACCCGTTTAGGGTCAGCGCAAATAAAACAAGGAGAGCTCGCAATTTCCTCTGAAATTTTGCATGAAAGAAGGAGCAGATCCGCATTGCCTTAGGGCAATTGTTGTAGGGTCTGTATGCACCTCAGATGGGTATAAGGGCAGACAAACTAGATCTCGAATAAAGGAAAGAGGGAGGCAAGTCCCTGGAACTCGCACTACCAGAGAATGTATCTTCGACCTGTCTCCTAAGCAGTCTAAACATATGTATCACGTGATCCTACAACAACATACCAACTCAAAGTTCATTCCAGAACGCAGTCACCTATGGATGGATCAACCTCGACATATATATATGTATATATATATATATACTATCTCAGTTATGAACATTATCTCAACATACATGTATTCTCGACATAATCATGTTGGAGAGAATTCTGGTGATAACTTTGTCTACTGCAATGACAAAGATGATCAGTCTCGGAATCATGACAAGTGAAAGAGGATTACAGTCTCAGTGAGTAGTAACCATTACAATCTCGGCATCAATAAAAGAGTAAGGATCTAGAACATTATCACAATCTCGATAGATGTATTTATACAATGATAAAAGGCTCACAGTCTCGGCATAAATGATCCCTCAGTTATCATTACAGTCTCAACATATATATCATGAAATACTCTCTTGGCATATGATCTTAGGGTACAATAATGATTCTAGTGCTTATGAAATTATGATGAAACAGTCATCATGATGGTTGTCATAATGAAGCTCTCAGTGCATCAATGAAGGCATAGAATAAAGATCACATCGAAGATCTCATTGATATGGTGAAGAAGCAGCAGTGATGATTTCAGTGGCACGGCAATCATGATGATCTCAGCAGTAAACAGAGAAGAGGATTGATGTCTTGGTCTTGGAGTGGCAGAAAGTGTCAAGGGTCATGGTCTTGGTATTCGTCAATGGAATCTCTATAAAAAGAATTTTGTGTGGGTTTTCCTCTCCAAGAGAGAGAGGTTTTGGCCCTGGCAAAAAGCCAAATATTTTGTGTTCTTGTCTCTTTTCTTTTGATTGTAGTTTGACGACGTAAACACACACACTAATAATGTAAAGAAGATCAAGCTAAGATAATCTATAAAAACACTTCACAAATTGCCATCATGCTAAAAAGAATCACCTTAATTCTAAATGCCCTAGACACT
Organism: Pinus taeda; assembly: GCA_000404065.3. Taxonomy (NCBI): domain Eukaryota; kingdom Viridiplantae; phylum Streptophyta; class Pinopsida; order Pinales; family Pinaceae; genus Pinus; species Pinus taeda. The sequence goes on along the minus strand of APFE030396849.1, from coordinate 62,202 downwards.
TCAACATTGAGAAGGCTATATAAAGGAGAAGTTCGACTTCATTTGAGACACACTCACTCACAAGTTCAATCTACAAGAAAGAGTTCAATCTATAGCGGGGTCACTACAAAAAGGAAGAAGGACGAAATATCTTGGTTTTTGGGCTTTATCTCTCTCACACATGTGAAATTCTAGGGTTTCTAGGTTGCAAAAAGAGGCCAAAGTTTCAAGACCAAGTTACAGTAGGACGAAGTGCAGCATCTTGTAGCTAGGAGGAAAGAAATTGTTTAAACCTCGTTGACCTTAGGAAGATATGTCTTGCTCTTGGAAGTTCCAGAAGGAGGTTGTGTTAGGGTTTCTTGACAAGCTACAGGGCTGATATTGAAGGGTCAAAGTTGCAAATCGAGTAGCAGTATTCTAGATGGGAGATCGAAGTTGCAATGTGTTGTACTTTGGTGCAGATTCAAGGACTTGAAGAAGGACCAACAAGGTACTCAGAGAAGGAATTGATCCAGGAAATGGGTCTTTGTATCTCATTTGAAGCAGATTCTAAGAAGAGAAGAGTTTTCGGGTTTTCCCCTTGTAGGGTTTTTGCCCTCGCTGAGAACCTATATCTATGTCCTCTATTATTGTTGTTGTTCTTGATATTGTTTGATGAAAAGATCTAACTAAAGAACACTAAAGAAGATAACTAAAGGTTCACAAGCACTATCAAGGTTAAAGAAAAATAAGATTTACTAAGTTGTCGCTTTACATTTTCCAACACCTAGTTCATCTCATACCTAAGTGAACCTTGTCAAATATGGGACAATGGGCTCATCCTTGCTCATCCGGATACTCCTCAACTTCTCCTTAAGAGCAAGCTTCCTGGTATCACAGGTACTCTGATATAACTTCAGGATTGTATCACACATCTCACATGTTGTCTTCTTCTCATGGATATGAGGCACTACATGATGTTTGACCCCTTCTAGAATGATCCTCCTTGCCTTGATATAATTCTCATTATGTTGGGCCAATTGTTGGGCATCTTGTGGTGGTGGGATAGCCTGGTTCACGAATTCTCCCACACCATTATCCTCCAATACTCTATTGTAATCCTCCCTTTCCAAGCTATGAAGTTTGATGGGTTAATTTGGCAGCTCTTGGCAGCTCAATGAAAAATTCCAACCATTGCATTGAATTCCTCTTTTCGAGAGGACCAAAATTGACTTTTGAAGCGCTCAATTTGGATAAGGAAAAGTGGATTTTTGAGGTCAAGCCCACAGTTGCACAATTGTCAAGGTCGACCTTGGGTCAAATGACACATCTCAAAAATAAGATGGCACCCCTCAAATTGCATATAAATACAAGTTGTGTCCTTATTTGGCACCTCATAAACTCACAACATGTCTTCTCTCTCCTCATTCTATTGGTTCCTACAGCTCAGAATTGCAGGGTATCTCTCACATGTACGAAGGTCAGAAATCATTTTCTGATTGGGCCAAATTGCAGGACTGTTTGTGGGTGTTGACCAAGGACTATTTGACCAATTTTTACTGTGTTTTGGGTGGAATATCTCTGTTTCTCTAGGCCGCATTGGAGGGCACACAGATCGGGGAAATTTGTGCAAGTTGACTGGCATTGACTTCAGGGCTGACTACAGGTTTGACCGCAGAAGCCAGTGCAGACTTTGACTGAGTTTGACTTGCTGTTTTCTAACTGTTTTGAGCTGACTTCCACCACCATTTGAGGCCGATATTGACTGACTTTGACCAAGCTGCTAGAGGACTGTTTTGACCCTTGACTGTTGACTGGTTAGGGCTGACTTTGCTGCTATTGACTGCTGTTGACTGGTTAGGGCTGACTTTGCTGCTATTGACTGCTGTTGACTGGGACAGATTTGTATAAGGATCAGATTTTAACTATTGTTAACTTCATCTCTCTTTTGTCTCTGATTTGGATAGTTGTTTAACATATTGTCATTCTTGGATATTGAATATTGGATATTAGCCAGTCAAAGTTTGACTTTGACTCTTGGATAATGTACTCTCTCTGTGGCTGAACATTTGAAGACAATCTAATAGAAGAAGAATTGCAAAGGGTTCCCCCCATAATGGGTTTTTTTCCCTGGTCATTGACCAAATATTGTGTCTCTTGTCTCTTGGTTGTCTTTCATTGTGCATTTGAATCACTGTTCTATCTACTATTGCTCCACTATCAATGGTTGATTGAAGAAGTGAAAATTGTTAAATTGGATGTTATTGGATATTGTTGAAGTAATGGTTGCAACTTGCAGCACAGAACAATTGATGAAAAACTAACATGATGCTCCCTCTAGACAGTGATATGCTCTTAAGCCTTGGTATGCCATCCTGCTTCTCCTGAGAACTCTCTTAAACCTGCCCACTAACAGCCTGTAATCCTTCACAAAAGACTACTTAGGGCTTTGGAGGCTGCCCACCTCACTGCTCCTTTAGTACGTTAAAATCTGCAATCTTTTGAGCTTGCATATTCCTGCCACTGCTAGAACTTTTGTTGTCCTTCACAAGATCTTCTCTCTGGCCACAATTAGGCATCTAATAACAGCCCTCCACCTGTACTTAAGATGCCACCAAAACTATCCAAACTGGACTCTATCCACTAGCAGAACAACATCAACAAAAGGAGACACACATACCTTATTTCTGCTCCCTTAAACCTTGGCAATTGTGCACTTTTTCCGAGCTCGAACAGACCTGGTTAACACACACGTCAGCCCTAACTCAATGCTGCTACCTTCTGGGTTTACCCTCCAAGACAGGCCTAAACTGCTCACTCTTCCATCCTGTGTATGCAGCCTAGGCTGGACTGTCTCCTAGGCCTCTCGGCCTCCTTCAAAACAGAGATTCGAACCTGCTGTCACCTCAGAAAGGTCTGCTCCAAACATGCCCAGATCTCACCTCAAATACTCAGACTCCTGCCTAGGGAACTCAGCCCTCAGAAGAGTCTAGAAAAGTCACCAAATCTTGCTCCTTTCCACCTTTGCTGGAGTCCTTCAAGTCTGCGGCCACTTCAGAGATCTTCATTGATGTGTTTTGCACTTTGGATTTGCTATCTTTATTCTGATCCAGGCTCTGATACCATGTAGAAAATCCAGGAAATTCTGATCTGCTAATATGAGCAATCTGAAATATAATTTCTTCTCACATAAACACAGAATTTCTCTACTAGATGCAAGGGAAAAGGAACATAAATAAAAGCAGTCACACAATTCAAAAACACAGAATTGTTTAGGGAACCCATCTAGGAAAACCCTCTGCTTGATGATAATTTTATTGAGAGCAAAAACCGAACAATTGATCTCTTACAAAATACAGTTGTTTCAATCTGCAAGACACACTTGTCTCTTGTGTAAAACGGTTGTCCACCTCCTATCAACAGTTTTCCAGGTACTGTCGTAGTAGATCCAGAGTGTGGTTCAGCAGATCCAAGCCATTCAACAATAATATAAGGTCTGTTTGATCCATACCCAATAGTGCACAGTCGTCCCTTCTGCTGTCCATTCGCCATAAAGATCACAGGTATCAGATCTGGGCTGTTTTCCTCGACAGTCGTCTGGTGCTCGCAGACGGCCAATATGGGTTTTCTGTTATCAGTGGGGAGGCCCCTAGTCTGGCCAGCTGCTTGGCAGTTCTCGTCTTCCCAAACGCCCATGCGGGCATTTTCCCTTACTGCTGAGATATCCCTATTCTGGGCGTTTTGTATGCATGCAGTCGCACGACGGCAGAGATCTCCCTGTTTGCCATGATTCTTGCTCAGGTGGATTGGCGTGTTGGTTGTCGTCCTGTCCAGAAGGCCAATCGCATGATCAGCGGCGAATTCTGCAATGAATATACCCTTTCTCGTGTCGCCTTGATGGAAAAGTCCACTTAGAAACAGCGTATGCACGTTTCGTAACCACAGATCCACTGCTTTCAGCGAGTTTTGGGATGATCCGGCCCCTGCATATGCAGCCTCAGTGAAAACCCTAGCGAGATGTGCCATTGCAGATCGACCAGACCTCAGAAAGTCGCTCGTCCTCCAACCCTGCTCTCTTTTGGCCTTTGTTGTAACAAAAGAAAATCATTTACTTTTGAGTCTAGAAAGCCATTTTGTCCTCTAAAGACCAAGTCGGCCCTGCCAAGGATAAGTAGGCCTAGGAGAGGCTTATTTGACCTCTTAAGGAGTGTATATATAGGAAGCGACTTCAACTCACTAGGAGATACTTTACAAGTTCAATCTGAAACAAGAAGAGGAAGCAAGAACAGTATTGCAGGAAACGTCCCCCCCCCCGGGGGATCAAAAGCCCGATCCGCGATCCATACGGATTTGTTGGTGATCCGCCCTCCGAAACGCATTTCGGGAAACCCAAAAAGCAGATCGAGCTGACAATGTGGTTCCTGCCATTTCAAAACCTCACGACCCGATCTGTGTTTCGGTTTTTCCCGAAGCGCGTCTCTGTTTTTTCCAATCCACGTTTCGGTTTTCCGGATCCGTGTTTCAGTTTTTCCGAAACGCGTTTCAGTTTTTCCCGAAACACGTTTCGTACGGAGATAATTGAGAAACTATATGCTTAGCACTGATCCATTTGGGAGCATGCATGTAATTAGCGATTCCAGGATGATAATGATCGAATTGAGATGCCACTCCCATCTGGTCCCTTGGTTCCTAGGTTCCATGGTTCAACACCAATAGCAGGGGGTTCGCCTTCATCAATTTCAATGCCACAACTTCCACAGGCACCATCTTCTTCATTGCCACCACATGGAGGCTCACCACCACGTTCTCTTCAGGGTGGAAGGAGGAGAGATTAGTAGATATATTCACAATTTACTACTTTTGTCATAGATTAATCATTAGACTTGTAAACTTGTGAATTTGAACCTTTTTGTCTTGGCGGTGATCAAGTGACCTATTTTGTAAACATTATTATTTGAATTTTGGACATGACAAATGTTGACAGTTGCTCACTTGCTAGATAAATCATAATACGCTCTATGTTTTATGTTTTATGTTTTATAATATGCTTAAATGTTTTATGTTTTATAATATGCTTAAAAATTTGATGTATGTTTGTAATTGCTAGAATATAGATGGTTGATGCTCGAATAATTAATTCATTGATGTACATACTAGTAACTACAATGGAATCATGGATGCCATATCTATCTTGATTTATGCAAAAATATGCATGTTTTCATGTCTTCTACAACTACTTTGATATTTGGGATGTTTATTTTGAATATAAATGCAAAAAAAAAAAGATATATATATATATAGCAGACGCTTCGCTTCCTAGATTTTTTGAAGATGACATTTCCACGTCCCCGCTTCCAAAAAAGGTCCCTGTTTCATCCCTGCTTCGTGCAACATTAAGCAAGAAGAGTGAAGGGCAAAGAGAAAAAGAGAGAGTCAAAGGAAGGAAATAAAATTTGGTTTTTGTATTTGGATTCTCTCACACGTGCAAGACTAAGGTTTTTGGAAAATTGTAGGAGGTCGAGAATTGCAAGTTTGAGTTGCAGATCTGAAGTAGAGGGTCGAAACTCTGATTTGACCGGAAATTTTGAAGTTTGACTTTACTTGATCTTGATGACTTGGGCTTGTTTGAGGAAGAAATTATTAAGGGTTGACTTGGTGCTTGGAAGGAATCTTGCCTTTGGTCTTTGGGTCTTTGAGGTCTCACTTTGACTTGATTCTATAAGAAGAGAAGTATTTTTTATGGGTTTTCCTCTTGGAGGGGTTTTGCCCTAGCTTGGAGCCTACATTTTGTGCCCATTGTCTCTATGATCTTCTGATTGATGGTCTTGATAATTATTTGATGAAAAGAATCTAATAAAGAATAATAAGAAGCTAACATAAATTCACAAGCAGTTATTAAGGATAGGAGAATTGTTTAAATCGTTGACATACTAGACTCTCCAACACAGTCGACTTGAACAATAAGCAGCCGACTTGAGCAACTTAGGAGGCACAATATAAATTCAAATTTTTTATTTCTTCACATGATGAAAATACCGACCATGGCTACTATATTTCCAACATTCCCTCTTAGCCAAGGAGGTACTTTTCATTCTCTCTCAAGACCAATCTCCCCGACCAATCCATAGGTCTCTCAACAATAGCCCAAGGGAGAGATCAAATATAAAAGTCTCCCTGTTTCAAGATCAATCTCCCCGACCCAACCATAGGTCTCTCAGCAACTACCTAGGGGAGAGATCACAAGTCTCATCATAAGGAACGATACATAGCAAAAGACATATTCCATCAATCAATATTATTAATGAGGCCCAAACTTACCAACTATATGCAATGGTTAGACAGGGTCCATCTCCATGACCATAAACAAGGTCTCTCGGTCCACAACCCAAGGGAGGAATCCCTATCTCAATCCTCGACTATATAGTCTCGCGATCCACAAACCAAGAGAGTGAACTCATCCTTCCCGACCAAACTCATTGACCTCTCAATAAACGACCCAAGGAAGGGAACTTAAGATCAACCTCCTCGACCAATCCATTAGTCTCTTAGCAACTAACTAAGGGAGAAATCACAAAATCAATGTCCCCAACCAAACTAGTCTCTAAGTCATCATGACCCAAGGGATCACTTCATGCCTCATAACCAAGCTCCTCGACCAAACTCAATAGCCTCTTGGTCAATTGTCCTAAGGGAGTGACAATCTTCCCGACCAATCTATTAATCTCTCAGTCGCAGCCTAAGGAAGATTGCCAATCATATGATGTTGTACAATCAATGCTCCCTCTCTCTTAAAGAGGGGTTCCTCAGCCATTCCAAGCTTCTCACACAAGTAAACATCAACAACTTGCTCAACAACAAAAGATTAGCCATGGTGGATTTCAACACATGATCAAACAATAATAAGTTGAACAATCAACCATTTATTCAGCTTCAATTGTAGCTTCTCGCAAAAACAATCATCAAAATATGCAATAGATAGAATCAACCAAGTCAGCAACAAAGTCTTATAGCTTCTTCAGCGTTTCATCATGGTGATGTCCATGGACTCGCAGTCCATCACAACAAGGATTTCACCAGGCTCGTGCCTTTACAAAAGTAGCTCACTCTTACAAAGGACACAGAAGTCCTTAGCCCTTGTCAAAAACATATCATCAATCAATTTTATCAGAACTGGATTAGAACCGGTGCAACTAGTCGGTTTGGTTGTTTTTGGCCCAAAACCAGTCCGAACGGGGCCTCTAAACCAAAATAGGTTGGTTCAGTACCGAACCGGCCAGTTCTGGACTAGTTCCGTGTGGTTTGATTTTTTCATTTGGTTGGCCCACTTCTAATTCTCCCCTAGGCCAATCTAATATTCAAGCCTATGGTCCGCAGCCTAATATTCAAGCCTGTGGTCCTATTATTGGTATGCAATTCATGGTAGTGTTAAATTCTTAAACTAAAGTGGCATTCTCCTTAATTTTTCATTTCCATCTTTTTACTTAAATTTTTAACATTACCATGAAATGACTCGGGATGTTTGATAGTGGTTCCAACCAGTGTTGTTAAAATCGCGATAATATTGCGATATTATCGTTTTATCGCGGTAATTTCCCGCTGTCGATATTATCGCGAGTAATATTCGATATTATCGCCAATTTTTTTATACCCAATTTTTTCTGATTTTAAAGCAGGCAATCGGGGCAGTGAGGTTTCATAATGAAATTTTAGTTTTTTCGGCATTTTATTTGCACAGTCAAACACACGAAGGGCAGAGGAGCGTTGGAGAGAGCTGGGAGATATTGCTTGGAGAGGATTTGAAGATTTTTCAAGTGCTTAGAGGAGAAAATCAAGAGGAGAAGACCGATTATCTCCATAGAAACGGTATGGGGACCAACTTTTTTTTGTTTTCATTGTTTTGAAACATTGTTTTTGTATTTTTTCATTGTTTTTGGTTGAGTAACTTGGTATGGGCACCAATTTTTTTTTGTTTTCATTGTTTTTAAACATTGTTTTTGTTTTTTTCATTGTTTTTGGTTGGATAACTTGGGCTTGGAATGGGGTTTATGAAATTTGCCCATTGTAAATTTTTTTTTTGTTTTTTTGGTTGGGTTTGGATTCTGGAATGGGGTTTTTGATGTATTGTTTTACTTTTTTTAGGTTTTTTTGGTTGGGTTTGAATTCTAGAATGGGGTTTCTTAAAATGTATGTAATTTTTTTTAATTTTGTACAATGTAAAAATTAAAATACTAAATTGTAAATTTGTAACTTGTAAATACTAAATTGTGATCCTTATTTTCCCATAGGTTCACAACTTCACCGAAACACCATTCAAGTTTTCAACTTCAAAATTCAAAACAAACATGCCAAGAAAATTGGATCCTTTCTGGGAATATGGTGAACCTAAAGCAATGATAGACTAAACTCGACTTGCAAGTTGTGTGGCCACCCTATGTCCGGAGGGGTGTACAGATTGAAATATCACCTTGCACAAATCCCTGGATTTGATGTGAGGCCTTGTTCAAATATAAATCCTGTACTCATCCAAAAAGCCATGAAAGCATTGGAAGCTTTAGACCAGAATAAAGAGGCCAAAGAATAAATGAAAAGGAAACTAAAAAAGTCAGATAAAGCAAGTGGCACTAGTTCTACTGCAGCATCAACCAATCCGGTAGCTACCACATCATTTTTGTTCCTTGACCACACCTGGTTCACAGCCATCTATCAGTTCAATGCTAAAAAGAACTGAGAAAAAACAAGATGACAAGTTGCTAGCAAAATTTCTCCTCAAGAGTGATATTCCTTTCAGCATGGTAAGGAATAATCCATTTTTCCAACTTGTTGTTGATGTTATTGCAAGTGTTGGGCCAGGGTACAAAATCCTTTTTTATCATGATTTCAGAGGTCGGATTCTTCAAAATGAAAAGCTTGACTGCACCTAAAGATTGGAGGAATTTAAGGCATCATGGGCACAAACAGGATACATTGTTATGTCAGATGGTTGGACTGACCAAAAGGGGAGAACCCTTATAAACTTCTTGGTTAGTTGTCCCAAGGGGACTATGTTTATCAAATTTGTTGATACATCTACACAAATCAAAGACGCAAGAACTTTATGTGATTTGCTAGATGTGTTTATTTTGGAGGTGGGTGCAGAAAATGTTGTCCAAGTCATAACGGACAATGCTGCAAATTATGTTGTTGCTAGCAGAAGGTTTATAGACAGGCATCCTACTTTATTTTGGACACCTTGTGTTGCACACTATATTGATTTGATGTTGGAGGACATAGGGAAAATTCCCTTTGTCAAAGATATTGTTGATTCATCCAAAAGCATCACAAAATTTATATATAACCATATATTTGTGCTTAGCTTGATGAGAAGATTCACCAACAACAAAGAGTTGGTGCCCCCCGCCATTACATGGTTTGCCACCAGTTTCATATCTCTTCAATCCCTCTTGAATTCTATGTGGGATGTGAAGAGAATGTTTCTTTCAGAGGAGTGGCGTGCTTTGCCAATGAGCCGCAAATCAGAGGGAGAGGCCGTATGCAAATCAGTTTCATACCAGGAAGACTTCTGGGCGGAAGTGCAAGAGGTGTGTGCCGTTACTAAACCTTTGGTAAAGGTTCTCCGGTTGGTTGATGGTGAGAAGCCCGCAATGGGCTATTTGTATGAGGCCATGGACAGGGCCAAAGAAGCCGTTCGGGCCTACTATGATCATAAGGGAGATGATGGGTTTCAGAGACAACTCCTCCTATGGGGAGTGATTGATGAGCGATGGAACAACACACTCCATCATCCCATTCATGCTGTTGGGCTTTTCCTGAACCCCGCATTTTTTTACGCATGTGGATTTGTATTTGATGATGAGATCATGGATGGATTTGTATCCTGTGTCCAGAAGATGGTGCGATCTCCAGCAGAACATATAGAGATCTCTAAAGAAATTGAGACATATAGAATGGCAGGTGGCACATTTGGCTTTGAGATCGCTGTCATTGATAGGACGATTAAAATGTCAGGTATTTTTTAGTTTGTAACTTTGTTTCAAATTTCATTGTCTCTTCAAATTCCATTTTTTTCTTATGTTTATTTAAAATTTTATTTGTAATTTTGTTGTAGATGCATGGTGGAAAATGTATGGTGGCAAGGTACCCCTTCTGCAAAAGCTTGCCATTCGCATCCTCAGCCAAACATGTAGCTCCTCAGGATGTGAGCGCAACTGGAGTGTATTTGAAAAAATACACAACAAGAAGCGCAACAGGTTAACACTTAAACATTTAAAATATTACAAATTTCCAAATAAATCTTTGAATTCATTAAACAATATTTTTTTTATAATTATTAATTATTATTTCATGATCTTTGTACAGGTTGGAGTCCCAATGACTTAATGACATGGTCTACGTCTACTACAATCTTCGGTTGTGGGTGAGGCAACTTTAGAGGACACCTGATGTGGATGCCATCTCATTGGATGGGATTGACACCACTGCTGCATGGAGGGTTGAGGCCAAGAGGCCTCTCATGGAGTCTGTTGATGATTGGTTAGTGCAGAATGCAGTGGAGAGGGAGGAGGAGGAGGAGGAGGAACAGGAGGAGGAGGTGACACCACCTGCCCGGGCTACCCCTGCCACCAGTAGAGGACATGGTCTACCTCCTATAGCTCCTACTTCTAGTTGTTCAGCTTCTAGAGCACATTAGACTCCACTGCCAACTCCACCAGCATGGGCACCAGCATCTACATCTAGAGGGAAAGGGAAAGTTGTGGCATTTTCTCGCAAGAGGGGCAGAGGAAATCAATAGAATTAGACTTTAGTTATTTTCTTCATTTTATTGTATATGACATTATGACATGATGAAATACATTATTATATTTTTTGTTGAAATTTTGAGGCTGAGTTGGGACTCAGGAGTCAAGACTTACTATTCAGGACATGATTCAATTTTATGCGTGATTTTAGCACTAGAAATGATCTTAAACATCTTATGCATTAGTTCTTTTATCATATTATGTGTCAATGTATTTATTTTATGTTGTAGATGGTTTAGATACGAAAAAAATTGAAAAAAAAAAGAATATTTTTGTACCAAACGATTTTTTCCCGATAATTACGATTTTTTCCTTGCGTCGATATTATTCCGATAACGATTAATGCAAAATTAGTTCCAACCTCATTGGATTTCATACGAAGAATGTAGAATTTTAGATTTCACTCAAAATCCAACAGACTAACAATTTTTCAGGATTTCGATTACAACGTTTCCATTGGATTTTGTCATGTACAAGGGTGAGGAACTAGCATTTAATAAAGAGCACCAATCCCTCTATGTACTTTGTTGTTAGGGGTATTGGTTGTCAAACTCCTCTATCATGACTCTACTAAAAATGTACCCATCACTCGAACAAAATCTTGAACCTTTACTTGGCATGCTACATTTTTTCTATCTTATTTTAATGCTTATGGGGTTATATTAATGACAAAGATCCCAATATAGGCAATGATTTTGATGATGTAGGTATTTGTTGTAGCATGATTTTCTTTGGATGCTAGAGGCCAGCTAGAGCCTATATGTTGATGTATTTTCGGTTTAGGGATGGATTGCACTCAATGCTATTTTGGTTATGTGCACCCTTACATGCTATATAAATGAAAACTTTTGCTTATTTGTGTATAGATGGTTTGGATTCATATGGATGCACATATATATATGTGTGTGTGTGTGTGTGTGTGTGTGTTTCTTTAAAATTGGAATATTTTATGTGATTTTGGTCAACAGTTTTTTAATCTGATTTTTTTACCGATCTACAAGGTTTTCGATTCGATCACCAATTCGGTTCTGAAAATATTGTCAACCAATTCAGTTATGAAAATATTGTCATCAATATATAGTAGAAAAATTACAAGCTCAACTTCAACAAATTCAGATCAACCTTGCTCTTCAAAATTTCAAGCCATCTACATCTTCGAAAGTCAATTAACTTATTTTCGTCATAATAGATCAAAACATGCTTCAATCGGGCTAACCTTGTTGGCTCCCTCTGAGTTCAAAGCTCATCCAATCACGAGTCTTCTTATCACTTTGTTCTTCCATCAACGATTGCCACAGCCTAGCAAACTTCATTATGTACCTGCAATCCTCACTAGGAGGCCATGGAATAACAAATACAACCAAGCAAGATATCCAAAAACAAGAGATTGTTAATAAAACAATAAAAATAAAAAAAATCAATAAAATATTTATCTGTTAAAAATATGTCAACTCCCTCTTAAGCTTAGACTTCCTACATCCAACCTACAAATCAGCCTCATCATCAAGATGTCATTTCATCCAGGAGCTAGGGTTTCTTCTTTCAAACAAAAGCAATTAATCCATTAGCCCTACGATTTCGTTTCCAACGCTTTTTTATGAGATAGGGTTAACAATAGTTTAGCTAGGGTTTTGAGTCCAAACCCTAATAATTCTTTAGTCTAGGTTTTATAAACTCATTCTTGCATTCTTTTCCAAATTCATCATTCTCGTTATCAATCTGAGGGTTTTGTCCACAAACCCTAAGACTTTCTTGTTCAAACCCTAACTAGGGTTTAAAAATCCAAAACAGGGCAACACATTTAGCCTTATAAGCCCTTGATCTTTACTTCAAATGTTCAGAAGCCATATAATATAAATCCTTTAGAAAGGTGTGAGATCAATTCTAGTCTTTATGGAGGGGCTCAATCTCTTCAATTATAGCAAATTTTCAAGGAGGCTTCATAACTTCAAATCAAGAAACCCTAGCGACATGTGTTCTTGCAATAGATCAAGTCTTAGACTTCATAAAAGGAGGCTTGAGGTCTTCAATAAGAGGGATAGGGGACATTTAGCAGACCCATTCAGGGTTTGTTTAATACTTGAGAATCCAAAGCAGTGTACTATTCCTTCATTTGCAAACTTGCAACTTGCCACTGATCTTTCTAATTTGATCTTCTCTTCAGGAGAACAATGAAAAACAATTTTTGGATAGAATAACAATTAGGTTGCCTTCTGCAATGAAATTCATCCTTCTTCTATGTATAAGATAGAGCTCAACAACTAGGACAATTCTCCAATTTTGTTCATACAGATCTCCTTGCAACAAAGTCTACAAACAACCAACAATATTAGGCATGCAAACTCAAAATGCTATCATCGTAATTCGGACTTGTTTACATGAACAAAAAACACAAAGATAAAGTGCCTTAGTAGCTCACATATCCACAGAGATAGTGCCTTTGTGACTCACATATCCACGGAGAAAGTGTCTTAGTAACTTGTTCCTCAGACTCAATCTTCCTTCAGTTTACTTCCGAGGTTCCTTATTATAGTGATAATACTTAGTACATATCAGATTGTTCGAACCTTAGACTAAAACTAAATCATCAAGGAGACTCAGATTTACAAACTCGGACAAACCCATATCAATACCATTGTACAGAAAACTCAAATGATATTGCTACAGATTTAGGTTTCTAACCATAATTCGGATGATTTCATTCTAAGGTAACTTGAATAGACCTCATCTCAAATGTTTCAGAGGAATAGAACAAATGCCACAAGAAGGTTTGGATGCTGAACTTAGAGAGTTTAGATGCCACAAAGAAGTAATGCATCTCAGATCTCATAACTATAGAGGTAACAAAACACAGTTAAACTTTCACTTGCCTTCCATACCACAAGAAACTTAGATCACAAACTTTCATATGTCATAGAGGTTTGAATGCCCTAGAAATTGACGAAAATTTTGTATGCCTCATATATATGAAGCCATAAAAAAAGCCCACACTTCCATCCATAGGAACAATGACATACCACAGTAGAACTCAAATCAATTTCATACCTTGATTAGGCTCAGACTTCCTCAGGTCCACAAATTTTCACAGAGAATTAGGTACCTTAAGTCTGCAAATTTCCACAGTGCAATGAGCCTCAGAGAAGCTCGCATACCATGCCACAGAGAAGTTTGCATATCACCATAGAGATGCTTACATAACAGAGTATAAATGCCATAAAGAAGCTCTCATAACATCACAGAGATGCTCGCATAACATAGTATAAATGCCACAAAGAAGCTCGTGTAACATCACAAAGATGCTCGCATAATAGAGTATAAATGCCACAGAGAAGCTCACATAACATGCCACAATAACTTGAGCCCAAGGTTTCAAATAAGCCTCAAATGATGATTCAAAGTGTCTTCCTTCCAAACTACTCTTCAAATTGCTCTGATACCATGTTGATATTTCTAGGGCAAACAAGCTAGAACAATTTTCTTCAATAGATAACTACTTCCAATGATCACTTAGCATCAATTACATATATAACATCCAATATCATTAAGTGGTTATACAAAAGAAAATTTCAACCAATAAACATGAAACAGCAATAAAAATAACTATGAGATAAGAGACACAGAAATTTAGGCCCGAGGCCAGGGCAAAACCCACAAGAGGAAAACCCATAAATCTTTCCTTATGAGAGAGAGAGTTCAAAGTTCATCAATGCATCCAGAAACAAGACATCAAGATAACATCTAACCATAAACAAGAGTATCACATACGTGCCAAGCCTCCCTTCTGAAATTCAACCCCTCGTTTCTCCTTCTTCCTTCACTGGAACAGGGATAATCAAGTCACAAGTCTATGCCCAAATGAGGAGAAGTGGTCTCCTTTGTATAGTGTTCAAAGGGAGGTCGAATGGATGCCTCCAAGGGGCCCAGCCGACTTGAACAATAGGATGCCGACTTGAGCAATTAAGGAGGCATAATATAAATTCAAATTTTCTATTTCTTCACATGATGAAAATATCGCCCATGGCTACTATATTTCCAACACTCCATAGACTTAATGGAATCCCATCCCTCATAAACATCTCCTAAGATGCGCTAATCCATGTTTGCAAACTACAAGAAAGAATGATAGGGACCATGATCTCAATGGTAAGCTCTAACCTCTCCCACCAACCATCATCCAACAATATGTCCTTGACCTTTTTAAAATATTTTATATCATGATTTCTCCAAAAAAAACCAATAATATGAAAAAACCATAAATCCAAGAGTGGTATTGACCTTCCTCAACCTCAAGAAGTGGCAACCCAAGGATTTGCAATCTTCAAAAATGATTGATGTGTATACTTTTTATAAACAGTGATGGCATTGGCATGGCTTTCTACAAATCGCAAATACGATAACCATTGTCAATCAACCCTCCCATCCATGTCACCTATAGCAATAGATTTAAGTGCCAAATTCAAAGAATGAACAATGCAAGGTGCACAAAGTCTACCAGCATTTACTTTCCACAATCATCCACATAGTGTTGCAAATAGGACTGTCTATAATTTCCACGCAAGAATCAACACTTGCTTTCCATTTCTCTGTAGCCTTCTTCGGCAATCTTCAGCAATCTCTTCGGCGATCTTCTGTGGCCTTCTGCGGCCCTCTGCACTCATTTTTATGCTGTCTTCGACCTCTTTGTGTGAAGTTATCTAGGGTTTCTATCTCTGTATCAGGGTTTCATTTTATTTCAATTAAGATCCATCTTAGCGTTGAACATCTTTATGATTTGAGATGTTATGTATCAATAAATATGTAGTAGAGGTTTTGAGCTCTGGGGGATCGATCTCCCCTAAGATTCTTTTGTTTATGGAGATATCGCTCATTAAGAGTGAAGTGTAAAAATTTCTCATTTCCCACCCCGGTTTTCAGTTTCACCTTATTTCTCCAAAATAGTTAAATGCCCTTTCCCATATCCATACATTCAACAACTGGAAAATAAATTTTGTTGAAAACACAAATTTTGGAAATATTACAGAATGTTGAAAAATGCAGAAATAAATATTAGCACATACAAACAGCCATTCAACACATTTAAACACAGTGATTTTTGGTCAAGGTGACCCTGGAAAAACCCCCTACAGCGCTTGGGGAAAACAGTTCGAAAGCTCCTTCTTATTTTTGGAAAATGCTTTTTACAGTGAGAGAAATATTCAGCAAAAAAATCAGCAAGCAAACTTTTACAACTTATCTCGTTCTCCATGCCTCACAGCCAACTGGAAAAACTTGCAAACAGCGAAACAGAACAGCAATAAATGTTGTACTACCTCCTCGATTTTTGTGCCCAAATTTCAGTCTTAAATGCTGCTGTACAAACAGCCTAGAAAAGCATGCAAGCTGCCATAAATGTTGTTGTACAGTTTTCCTCGATTTCTGTGCAAAAAAAACAACAGTACAACTGTATGGATTTCTGCCTAGAAATGTGTGCCAAGGTACAACCACTTGTTGTATGGATTTATGCTCCTCGATTTTTGTGCACTTGCTGTACGGCCTCCCTAGAAAATCGTGCCCAATATCTACCTTTCACTGTGTGCTAACTCAGTTGTACGAACTTGCTGAAATGCTGCCTTGGAATGTGTGCCAAGACGCTGCCTCCTTCTCCTCTCTGTCCAGAAATCTCCCTTTCTCTTTTGCTCTCCTTCTCTCAATCTACTCATAAAAGAATGATATGACCTTTTCCTCCTTTCCCTCCTTTAATCTAACCCTAAGTGACTTTTGGGGAATCCCTAAATCCAATGGCTGAAATAGATTGAAATCTAGGGCTGAGATTAAATGCTCATTTAAATCTCACTTTCAATTTTTTAATTCACCCCACTTTAATAAAGGCCCACTTAGTCATTTATGTCCAAAGTCACTTTTCCTTTCTAATTTTACATTGACTTTATTAAGGTCACTTTAAAATTAGACTTTAGTAACTTTATCACTTAAACTCACTTTTAAATGACTTTATAAAATTATAAAGTCACTTTCGGAGAAAAATTAAATTCTTTTGGACACTTTTCCCTAGGCCAAAGATCAAAGCCTTAAGGAACCACCTGTCTTTCGGTACCAAATTTCAACATGAAGATCGGGTCGTGGTTTGATTGGACGCGGAGGACAGCGTTATCTTCTGCGGTCTGCTGCTGGATATTACAGATCTGAGACACAGATCTGAAAGGCCTGTGTGGCTCCCTTTTGTAAAAATTCAAAAAACTTTTATACTCAGCAGGAGAGCGTTCTCCAAATGGCTCCCAGCTTCGCAAAAATCGATGTTGGCTCAATTCCATCCGCCTTTGGGGGGAAAGCTCCTGCCCATATCGTCAGTGAAGCCCTAGCTCCCACTGTCCAAGTGGTCCAGGCCTCACTCAATGAGGCTTTGAAGTTCTCTGAAAGTGCCCTAATCTGCTGACTCAATGGTTTTTGGCCACGGCTGACAGCTCTCCACAGTTGGATCTCGAAGGTATGGAATCCTGTAATTCCTGAAGCAATTAATATCTACCCCTGTGCTAGGGGTTTCTTTATAGTAGATTTTGAAAACCCTGAAAGCGGACAATGTATTCTAGATTCCGACCCTTGGTTTTGGGAAAACTCAAGCCTATTCATGAAGCCATGGAACCCATCATTCGATCCCTCAACAACAGTCATAACCTCAACACTAGTTTGGGTGAGATTACCAAACCTACCCTTGCATCTCTGAAATTTCTCCTCGCTAAAAGCCATTGGAAATGCAATTGGGAAATTTTACTGCAGGTGCCCAAAGACAGAGAAATATGCCAGAACCACCTATGCACGCATCTGTGTGGAAATGGACTTCAGCACCGGATTCCCAGCTGAAATACACCTAACAAGTAAAGACTACGTGTGGAACCAGAAACTCAATTATGAAAGTGTCCTCTTCAGATGTCGATCCTGCTTTGAGACAAGCCACCTAGACAAAAATTGCCCAAAAGCCTCCCAAAAAAATTCTGCTAGAAAAAATCACCACAGATCTACATGGTGGGAAGGAGCACAAAAAGAACACTACACTGTCTCAAAGAAGAATACTCTCGAGAAAACTCTGAATCACAAGAAATCGGGCAAGAAAGAAACAACTCTCAAGACAAGCAGGGGGAAAGCCCCGCCCAACAACAAAATAGTGAACTCGACAACCCCTCAAGCATCAACAGTTATGAAGATTCAAATACTGCACAAAATAAATCTTCATTTAACAGCAAAGTAGTTCTCCTAGACCAAACTTCTTCTCCAACTATCTTCAAAAGGACAAACACAATAGATCGCGAAGCTAAGACACCAATGTCCCAAGAACCAGAAGAGATGAAGGAGATGCAAGATAAAGAAAATCGGAAGACCATAGAGAAAAAAATAAAGCTACAACACCAATCTCACCAAGAAAGACGAGGAGCCAGACAATTAAAAACTAAGAAAATTATAGGTCTGATAGACCAATTTGGTCTCAGTGGATGCTAACCATCACCATCATCATCATCATCACAATTTGCATCCTTGTATTTTACAAGAGCATCCACTACTTTCAAGAAAGTCCACTCTTTGGTGACATCATGAAATTGATAAGTGGATAGCATGTTGGATCCATCCATCCATTAGCAATGGTAATAACACTAGATGAGAGTTATGGTGATTTAATAGTTACTATGACTTTATCGACCTCCTTTTCCTTAACCAACAATGTGGTTCTACACTTCTCTAAATTGGGAGGCACATAACTAGTTGGAAATCAATGAACTAGAGATCAACAGATATGTAAAAACAAAGGACCAAGCAAAATTAAATGAAAGGAAGTTGAGATATAAAAAGAACTCGATGGTTAGATTGCCCTCCACTCACAACACTTATTGAAATATCTTATCCACTAGATTGTCAATGGGATGGGTACATGCCTCTTACTTGTTGCTATTGCTTGGTTGTCAATCTTGATGCCACTCCAATCCAAGAAGGTAATTTTTATTGATGCAAGGACATCCCAAGTTGGTTCCAAGCAAGAAAAAGCCAAGAAACTTGGACATGATACCAAATTTGGTGACATGTCAAGTCAAACTGTTACATCCTTGTATGAAATTCCAAATATAATGCTAATCGTTCAAATAAAGAAATCTCGTCAAATTTTAAAAATGAGAAGTGTAATAAAAAAACATTCGCTATACCATGATAAAGGGAAACAAATTCAAGTAATATACAACTTGCAGCCAATATCTTCACTTTAACTATACCATCAGCTACATTCTACAACTCATATTAAAGGTGAAGATGATAAAT
Source organism: Pinus taeda (assembly GCA_000404065.3). Classification (NCBI taxonomy): domain Eukaryota; kingdom Viridiplantae; phylum Streptophyta; class Pinopsida; order Pinales; family Pinaceae; genus Pinus; species Pinus taeda. Next base: position 43,153 of record APFE030396849.1, on the reverse strand, counting down.
ATTTATGCAAGATTGTCTTACAAAAAATCAATAGCTAGTACAAAAGTAAGGGCCAAATTCTGACTAGCAAACCAGAAGTGCTCTATACCAGTAGAAATTGTACAAGCAAATACCAAGCTGGTAAACATGCAATCTATTCTTTATGAAATATCATTAAAAGAGTGATATGTGTTGAAAAATAGCGAATGAATGGATTCCTTGATTTGTGCCTTAATTAAAGGAATCGATTTTGTGATCTTCTTAGTCATGTATGAGTTCCAGTAATGTGGACAAGTCCAAGACGCAATAAGACTAGTGTGAGATTGTGGAGGACCAAGTTATTTGTTTTCTAGTGTGAGTTAGTTTGGGAACTGAAAGAAGTAGAGTTAGACTCCTAAATTTTAGGATGGGCTAGTTAACAACTTGTGTTGACTTTTGTTAACTAGAAAAGCACCAGTTCGACTTCCAAAACATAGAACATACTAACAATAGCCAAATCGAAGCGCTTATAAGAAGATCAAAGGCACAACTTGTAATCACAACTTGTGTGTGAGCTTGTGAGCTTATGGAGAAACTAGCCAAGAAGTTTTCTCTTGTGCATGTTGGAGAATGAAGGTAGCCTTGAGAAGTGCACTGAAAAATAGGAGAAATTCCTATTTTTTAGGAGTTGGGAATGCGCTAGGAAATATGAGCCTACTTCTTAAGGAATGTGCATAGATTTAGGAGCTTGTGTTTGCACCGTTTTCGAGAAGCGGGTCAGCATTCTAGCAGGTATTTCAAGCCTTCTTTAAGGCATACAAAATATTGTATTTTATGATTAAGACAAGTTGGTTGTAAGATTTCTACATGGAATCAAAGTTGTGATCAGGAATCGATTAGCACATAGTCTTCAAGATGACAACTCACACAGGATTCGGATTGCAAGAGCTGGATAAACTGGATAGCTCTTCAAATTTTGGTGTTTGGAAGGTCTAAATATTGTTCTTGTTGGACGAGTTTGGGCCGAAGGAATTCACTGAAAAAGGAGTTGCAAAACTTTCAAAACCAGACAAGTCGAGGGTCTTCCAAAGGCAGATGGCCAAGACCAAGAGGATGATCCTAAAGGGACTCTAGGATCATGCAGTATGTCATGTTGCAGGTAAAGATACAGCTAAGGACATGTGGGATGCCTTAGTCAAGCTCTACCATAATTCTTTTGAGAACCTAAAGATGGTCCTCAAAGAGAAGTTAAGGACAATCAAGATGCAAAAGGGTGATTGTGTAACTACCTATCTCACCAGAATTCAAGAAGTCCGTGATGAGCTAGCAGTTGTTGGAGAGCAACCCATGGACACAGAGCTAGTGCATGCAGCTTTGAATGGGCTTACCAAAGATTGGAATACTTTTGTTCAAAGCATTCCTGGACGAGATAGGTTGTCAAATTAGGAACGCCTATAGTGACTTCATCCAAGAGGAGCTAAGGCTCAAACTAGTTGAGACTTCTAGTAGCGGTGGCAAGGGCTTCTCACATATTGAGGGCATTAGACTACGAGAAGACTTTTGCCCGAGTAGCATGGTATTGATCCATCAAGACTGTTCTAGCACTTGCAACACAAATGGGGTGGAAGATCCACCAGATGGACGTGAAGACATCCTTCCTCAATAGAGTTGTTGAGGAAGAGATCTATATAGAGCAGCCAGAGGGGTTCGAGCAATTCGACAAAGTCGCACATGTGCGCATGCTGAAGAGAGCTCATTATGGGCTCAAGCAAGCTCCGAGAGCATGGTACACTCCGATTGACAACTACCTTCGAGGATTGGGCTTCACTAAGAGTGAGGTGAATGGCAACCTATACTACATTATGATTGGAGCACTTCCGCTCATTCTAGTTCTCTATGTCGATGATCTTATATTGACTGGAGATGAGAGCTTGATCTAGGATTGTAAGGAGGACCTTACAACGGAGTTTGATATGAAGTATATAAGGCTTATGCACTATTTCCTTGGCTTGGAGGTTTGGCAGGGTGATGGTGAGACCTTCGTGGGACAGGGGAAGTACACTACCAAGATTCTCCAAAGATTTCATGTGCAATATTGCAAGCCATGGCCATGCCTCTAGTCACAAACTGGAGGAAGATGGATGCTAGCAGAGGAGAGCGAGTGGATCCTACAATATACAGGCAGCTCATTGGGTCATTGATGTATTTGGTCAACACACGACCTGATACTTGTTTTGTAGTCAACCAACTAAGTCAGTTCATGGTGGAACTGACCAAAGTGCAATGGGTTGCTGCAAAGCATGTGTTGAGATATCTCAAAGGCACAGCAAACTATGGATTGTGGTACAGAAAGGTTGATGGAGTGAGGCTTGAGGGCTTCACAAATGCAGATTGGGCAGGAAGCTCCACAAGGAGTAAGAGAACTTCAAGTGGCATCTTCATCATTGGTTCTGCAATTGTTTCCTGGTACAGCGGGAAGCAAAGATCAGTTGCACTCAATTCAGCAAAGGCCAAGTACACCACTACTAGTCAAGCAGCTTGCGAGACTATTTGGATGAGGAAGTTGCTTATGGGACTTTTCAGAGAACGGATGGAGCCTACCATGATACATTGTGATAATCAGAGTTGCATTAAGCTCTCTGAGAACCCAATGTTTCATGATCACTCAAAGCATATCGAGATCCGATATCACATTCTTAGAGATTGTGTGCAAAAGGGGATAATCAAGCTACCGTACATTCCAATAGGGGAGCAAATATGAGACATCTTGACCAAGTCATTGGCAAGAAGCAATTTTGTTCATCACACAAATAAGTTGGGAGTTGTACAGAATCCCTTCCTCGCTAAGAGGGAGTGTTGAAAAGTAGCGAAGGAATGGATCCCTTGATTTGTGCCTTAATTCAAGGAATCAATTTTGTGATCTTCTTAGTCATGTACGAGTTCTATGATGTGGACGAGTCCAAAAAGCAGTTTGACTACAGCGAGATTGTGGAGGACCAAGTTATTTGTTCTCTAGTGCGACTTAGTTGGGAACTGAAAGAACAAGTGGAGTTAGCCTCCTAAATTTTAGAAGGGGCTAGTTAACAACTTGTGTTGACTTTTGTTAATTAGAAAAGCACCAGTTCAACTTCCTAAACATAGAACTTACTAACAATAGCCAAATCAAAGTGCTTATAAGGAGATTGAAAGCACAACTTGTAATCATAATTTTTGTGTGAGCTTGTGGAGGAACAAGCCAAGAAGTTTTCTTTTGTGCGAGTTGGAGAAGGAAGGCAGCCTTGAGAAGTGTGCTGAAAAATAGGAGAAATTCCTATTTTTTAGGAGCTGGGAATGCGCTATGAAATAGGGGCCTATTTCCTAAGGAATTCACATAGATGTAGGAGCTTGGGTTTGCACAGTTTTCAAGAAGCAGATCAGCATTCTAGCAGGTGTTTCAAGCCTAGTTCAAGGCAGACAGAATATTGTATATTCTGATTAAGACAAGCTAGCTGTAGGAGATCTGTAGCTTATTCTTCTTCGATAAAATTCTGAAGCAAGCCAGGGTTTTCCCAGTTGGGTTCCCTAGAAAATTGTTGTGTTTTATTGTGTGAATTTGAGCAATTATTTCTGTTCCTATTCCGCTGTTTCTAGTAGAGAAATTCTATGATTATATGAAAGGAAAATTGCTTTCAGATTGTTCATATTAGCAGATCAGAATTTCGTGGATTTTCTACAATATATTGCTTCTATCAGACTTGTAATGCCAATCTCTTGTCCCTGCACAGAATATTTGGTATGCAACCAATCGGTTGTAAACAGACAAAGTATAAGCCCTGGCCTCATGAATGAATGTATATGTGAAGGAAGAATGGGACCTCGAATATCAAGGGAGGTTATTAAAATATAGTTTCCCTTGAAATGTGATTACATCAAAAAAGTTCACCCAATATAGGATACAAAGCTTTGCTTATAGCGGCTATCTATTGGCAATTCCAACTCAACAAGCCCCACTATACGTCTCAAATCCAGATCAAGTAGGGTGACGATAAGATAACTGTAGAGACCTGCTTGCACCTTACCTTGGAGACCTTAATACTTCAGCATTTAGAAGATACACTAGTTGTGATATTACCAGCATAGTTTCATCTTCATTCCAAATCTATCCAGCACCAAGAGGGATGAAACCTTTGAAGTGTAAATTTTTTTATCATTTAAGATGGAAACTAGGCTATTTGTAATCTCACTAAACTAAGTAGAACTCACAACTCACAACTTATCTCTCTCTATAGCCATTTTTATATTAAACGCAGACATCAAATATCTTCCTTTCATATATATAGAGAAAGAGAGAAATGTTTTGACATCTGGTTGTGTGTGTACACACATCTATAATGCTGGGATATACATGCACCTCACTAATCTCAGTGCAAAATATGTATCTACACCACCTGTCCAAAAACCATCCCAAACTGCTGGCAGCAGGAAAAGTCAAACATAGCAGAGATAGGATAACGAATTACATACCAAAAAAAATTGTGAAAATAACAATCAGGTGTATCCTGCATATGTGAATCAATCCAAAGGGTCTGATGACGAAATAACCAGAAGGCGATGAATCCAAAGTGTAAAAATATAGTTTATATATTTCTGAGGCATATCGATTAGATTATTCAGAGCCAGCGACCCATCCAGCAAACTGTAAGCATAATAACCACTAAACCTCTAAAATGAGTTCCTTTCACTCCTGAAGGAAAAATTAAAACTAACGCCGCTACAAAGACTAGTAGAAATACGGTCCATATTTTCATCATATATAATGAATATAAAGAAGCATAAAGTTAGCATCCTGAGGCTGCATCCAACCATCAGATAATGGCGGAATTTCCATCAAATGACAGTGCGTTTCATTACATGCAAAACGAAAAATGTGTTCGCACAGAAAGAAAACTACAATGCTGCATCCAGCAAACTGTAAGCATAATAACCACTAAACCTCTAAAATGAGTTCCTTTCACTCCTGAAGGAAAAATTAAAACTAACGCCGCTACAAAGACTAGTAGAAATATGGTCCATATTTTCAGCATATATAACGAACATAAAGAAGCATAAAGTTAGCATCCTGAGGCTGCATCCAACCATCAGATAATGGCGGAATTTCCATCAAATGACAGTGCGTTTCATTACATGCAAAACGAAAAATGTGTTCGTACAGAAAGGAAACTACAAATGCAGCATTGCCTTTTATGGAAAGCAGTGGGAACTAGATCCATTCTCTTTGAGTAATCATTATCATAAAATCCGATACGCATCGCAAGGTATACCTAGGTTGAAATTGTGTTTTTATCAGCAGAACTAATAGAATAAAAGGCATGCAAGTATAATTGAAAATATTCAAGATGGGTTTTGTGATCGAACCTTACTCAGGCCGCAACTGCTAGCATCCTTCCATTCCGTTGTTTCCCGTTCTACAGCTGAAACATTACAACCAAAATCCTGGCCTTCGTCTTTGAATTTGGAATCAACATTTTTGTAAGGCGAATCAAGAGCAATATAATACTGAAGCTCACTGAACTCGGAGTTTTTCATCAAGCTCTCTGCCCGAATTTCCACACCGCCACAATCAAAACCACTGAACTCCACCGCTCCATTAGAATGCTTCTCCGATGTTTTATCCATTGAAAATCCATTGCCTAATCCAAAAGATTCCCCACTCTTAGCTTCTGTGCTTTTAGAGGGTCTTTGAACAGGCATTGCCTTGCCTTCAACTCTGGAATCCATTGAAACCCCAGTCTCACTCGAGATTAAGTATGCTGACTCTACTGAACTGCTACTCTCACCGGGCTTTAAGATAGCTGAAACCCTGCTCTCGCTAGGCATAAACCCTGCAGAACCTGCCGAAACCGCGGCCTTGTTTATGTTGACGCCGGATGCTTCGGAACTCTGACTGACAGAAGGGGATAAAGGTTTTCTCATTCTGATGTTCGACGGGAGCCGAGCCTTCGATGTTGGTCTAGAAGGCAACCTTGGAGGAATATCTTTAGGAATTTCATCATGTTTCTTAATTTCCTCCAGCATTTGCTCCATTACACTTCGACGACCTGAAGTCGCCATGCTTGCGGACAGCATGTTGCCTCTAAAATATCAGAAAACCCTTAACGCTTCCTACAATAGCTCCTCTCACCTAAACAACGCCCCCTAACAAGCTTTAAAAGACCTTCAAGTCTTCAAACTCGAAATTTATTCATCCGCCCTCAAGTGCACTGACATTTTTTCATCGTCTTTCCAGTTAAATTTTTCAGCCAGACAGTCACGAATGCATTCCAAGCATTCCTGGTCATGCTGTGCAAGGCTTTGACCAGATCAACATTTTAAGACGCTCCGCCGCTCTTTTCGCCCAACATTTCGCGCATTTCTAGAGCTCCACAGTTAAAATGAACTGTAACTGACGATATTAAATATCTGTGTTCCGGGATCGAATCCAAAGCTGTAGCTCAGATGCTTGAAAACACCTCAAACGGGTTCAAAATTGACCCCAAAAACGCTCCACCAGCTCAATCTTATCCAAAAATAAATTCACTCCGGGTCAAATTTTATTGCAGAATATGAATAACGAACAGAACTGCAGGTCACAAAGAAAAATTTAGAGGTTCAGCGGCATCTGAACATCGGAGTGAACGGAAAATTGCAGGGAAAAGGGAAATATGGCTTGAAACACAGAAAGCTGTCGAGCAGATTATTCTGCAGGCATACGAGCCCTGCTTTTTTCCACGTCCACACAGACGAAATTGGGTAAAGATGAAGTAGGATTAACCTACCTTTAGATAAATTCCAAGTTATGGTTAACACGTTTCGTTATCTTCAACAAAGTTCCCGTAAATTTGGCCTCAGCGGGAAAAAATAAGGAAAGAAAAAAAATTTGAAATGTATATTAATTTTATTGTTTAGTTTGAACTTTAATTTTAATTTAATTATAAGGTAGTAAATTAATAATGATCGTAGAGATTATTAATTGTTATTATTTATAAATGTAATTTAGTATTTTATTAAAGTTATTTGCTTTAAAATGATTCATTGATAGTTGGTAAGATATTAGGCTACCATATATACATATTATTTTGGTTTTAGATTTTTAATATATTTCTTGAGATAAATATTTAAACATTTGATCAAAATATCTTAATTTAAATTTAGCCATTATAAATTTTTCTTATATCTACAGAAGGTAGGTTTCTAAATAAGTATATTTTGGTTTTAGGTCTTTAATAGACTTAACTAATAAACATTTAGTCAATATAAAGTAAACAAGATAAATATTTGATCGTTATTTAAACCTATCCATCTAATATCCCAAAAAAAACATTTTTAATAAACTTAAATATTTTATAATAATATTTAATTTTAATCTTATAAATAAAATAGTTAAAAATAATTGCCAATAAGTTTTGATTCTCCCTTCCCAAATTCAAATTTCGTTGTAATTTTTTAATAATATTTAGTTTTAATAATTAAATATATTGCATTTAATTTATTAAATGGTTTCTAACATTTTATTGATTTTTATATTAATAATAATATTATAAAATTTAATTATAATAATTAGTTATAAAATATATTATAATTTAATTTAAATTTTAAATTTTAAAAAATTAATAAATGATACTTAATTGTTTTTTTTATAAAGTTAATAATAAATATTTATTATTTTGAATTTGTTTATTTTATTTGAATTTATAAGTAAAAAATAAGTATATTATTAATTGTAACGTTTATAAATATCGCTATTTGAAAATAATAATAAAATCGATCGAACTTGTAGTACAAAGAAAAATTGAAGTGCCGTGAGGAAAAGAAGATTCGACTCTAAGTTGTGCCTTGATAGTTTGTTAAATGTTTCATTAAATAAACATGAAATGAATTTGTAGGTGGACCTTTCCTATTCAAAAGATTCGTGTTTTTGAAAAGTAGATATGATGTATGTATACTTCTCTATTTGTTTGAATAACAAGTGTGAAAACTAAATATATTTAATTAGATTTTCAAAAAAACAAGTTGATGGATTTAAGTTTTCCGAATGTAATCATTATCCATATTGTTTTTGGATTTTAAAAATTGTGATATATTATATTTTTAACTTGAACATTTCTTTTATTAACAAAATAACACAGTGTATCAATAAAGAGTGATAGAGATTTCATTTTAAAAGAAGTTTCGGGTTAAGAAAAAAGTTAAACGCTTTTTAATTGTATTTTAAAAGTTGTTAGTAGTTTAATTTTATTTATAATATGCTTATTTTTCATATATTGTTGATTGAAATATTATATGTTAAAAGCTCAACTGATTTGTTAAAACAAAAATAAATCGAATTTTATATTTAATATGCATTATTATTATCTCTCTCATTTGTTTATGCATTATCATCATTTTTCTTATTTGTTCGTCTAATTTTCTTATTCTTTTTTTCATTTACGTGTCTTTCTCTTTCGGCATTCTACTCATAGGGTTGGATCTGGTTGGACGGTCTATCATGACCCATCTGGCCTCCCCCTCCTTGCTCGAACCGGAGATCGCAACCTTTAATGTTGCAGTCACTAATAGACCAAGATACCAGAAGGCTACAACTTCTAGATTTGTGAGAAAACTAGATGATATCCCTAATATTGAAATTTCAACTCCCCAAGCTAGATTTCGTGCTCTCTAGCTCGCAGATCGAGGATTGGTTGGCCAATTCATGGGGCTTTGCTCCCCCCCCCCCCCCCCGAAAACAGTGTGTCTTTGGGTATTGAACAACTGGAAACCCTTGATCGAGGATGAAGCTACAGCCTCTTTTTATGGCAAGGGTTTATTCACCTTCTTCTTTGAATAAAAATCAGTTCGGAACAAAATATTCCTTAGCAGCCCGTATTTTATGGGGGCTCAAGGGCTCTACCTAGATAGATGGAGCCTTAACTTTAATCCAAATTATGATGTTTCCACCACAGTAACAGACTAGGTCAAGCTTCCTTTCCTTCCTCTTCACTATTAGAATGATGCAACCTTTCGGAAGATTTGAAATGCCTTAGGGAAATATGCGGACTATGTTGAACCTCGAGATAGCCTCTTCTCTTGCGCCTGAATCTCTGTTGAAGTAGATCTAGAGAAAGCCCTTCTAGCCGTGATCAACTTAGCCTTGGATACTTGGTCACGAATTCAAGAGGTGGACTATGATCAAGTCCCCTTTAAGTGCAAGATCTGTCACAACTACAATCATTTCGCCATAAATTGCTCCAAAAATTCGAAAGAACTTGAGAAAACTAGAGAATCGAGTGATCAATGGTGGCAAGACAAGAGATGGAAAGGCTCGTAGAAGTAATAGGCCCCTCCGGTGCAACAGCAGAAGCAAAATCCATCTAAGGACCCTAGACCATCCTCCCCCAAGCTTAGTTTCACGGATAATGGGGAGGGTTCGAGCAAATTGCCCTCTCAAGAGAATACGAGTAATAAATATGAGATCCTGGCAAATGTAGTTAAAGAAGGAGAGGTCATATGCTCAAATACGCCAACTCTAGATCCCCCCTCTACTCAAAACGCTCATCAATATATGTCTTAGGGGATCTCGTCATCAAAGTCTAAGGAAGGCAACAAACCATTGCATGAAGACTCAATAGAAAAAGAAGAGGACTTCCTTTCGCCTTGAGATGGAGCAGTTGGTACCACTTTAGCAATCTTGGTTGATGAGAAATCTGAAGCAAACAAAGTTATGGAAAAAAAAATGTCTCACCCACAGATCTAGATGGAAATCCAACAGAGAGATAAGGATTGAGAAAAAGGACAAAAAAACAAACAAACAAAAAAATTGGGACATCAACCCACCCTTAAGCATATCCAGATGGGAGAAACATGAAGCAAAGGAAACAAAATAAGTACAAGCCCTACCCCAACTAAAGTAGCCTCTCTCCCTAAGAATAGACAATGATTGTGCTCTCCTGGAATTATCGAGAACTGGGGTCAGAAAAAAAGGAGATCGGAAGTGAAATCTTTAATCCAAAAAGAAAGGCCCTCAACAATCCTCCTTGAGGAGATAGAACTATAAGAGCATGACATATTAGCATAGCAATCCAAAATGTCGTATGGAAGCAGAATATCTTCATTTAGCGCAAGAGGAGCCTTTAAGGGACTTTGTACTCTTTGGGACCCATCCCAGGTTTTCCTTATGAACTCTGCATCAAGTACTTACTGCTAGCCATGGCCTTCCTTGATCTCTCTACGAATCAGGTATGCTCAGTAATTAATGTCTACATGCCTCTACAATTAAGAGAAAAGAAAAATTGTTGGGCCTCTCTTCATAATCTTGCCAGTTCGAAATTTGGGACTTTCAGTATATTTGGAGGTGACTTCAATACCACCCTTACCAACCTAGAGAAAAAAGGAGGCTCGCTAGTTATATATCCTTTCCAAGAGCAAATGGAAGACCTCATCTCTTATGCAAAATTAATTACATAAAACCTATAAGACTCAAATACACCTAGTCCAATAGGCATGTTGGCCGCATCCATATAGTTGTTAAATTAGATAGGTTCCTTATCTTAGATGACTGTCTTTGAAGTAACCTCCTCATTCATTCTTTCGTCCTTCACGGGAATGGCTCGAACCACTACCCAGTCAATATAACTCTCTTTTTTCCTGAGAAATTCAGTCCCATTCCCTTTAGGTTCATCCCCCTTTGGATCCATCACCCTGACTTCCTTGAGTTGGTTTCATAAGCCTAATGACCTAGGGTGGAAGGCAGTCTTGTAGTTATCTAGGAGAAAAAAGAAAGAAAAAAAATCTAAAGATTTCCTAAAATACTAGGCACATTCCATTAAGACTTACAGACAAAGAGTCATCAAGAGCCATTAAGGATATGGAGAATTCTATCAAGCACCTTCAAATGCCATGGACAATGATTTGGCTACAGAAGAAATGACAAGGAAATAGAGAATTTTGCTCGACAAATACCATCAACTTTTGAAAGAAGAAGATGAATATTGGAGACAAAAGTCACGGAGCATGTGGCTCAAGGGATGAGACAGAAATACAAAATATTTTCATAAGCAAGTAAAGAACAAAGAGAGGAAAAAGACCATTTAGGAGATCACAATAAATGGAGTTAAGACCAGTGATTTCCAGCACATAAAGGGGGCAACAGTGGACTTCTTCAACAATATCTACACTCAACAAGAGCCCTCATTAGAAGTATCTAAAAAATACGTGTTGGAACATACCCCTCGCCTCACTTCTGATGATACGAACCGAGCTTTGACCATCCCTTCGTTAGAGGATGAGATCCACAAAATAGTTTTATCTTTTCACCTTGACAGGGCTCCCAGCTCGAACGGGTTCTGCACCTTCTTCTATCATCACTTATGGGAGCTTATAAAGAGAGACCTATGTTGAATGATTAATTATTCTCTGAAGAATAACTACATGGGAGGTGGTATAAACTCACCCTTTCTTGCTCTGATCCCTAAAGAGTCCAACCCCTCCTCCTTTCAAATATTCCAACTGATATCCTTATGTAATGTATCTTATAAAATCATCTCTAAACTCCTAGTCGAGAGGCTGAAAAATCTCCTACCAGAAGTCATCTCAGAAAACCAAGGAGGCTTTGTTCCCAGATGTCCGATCTTTGACAATATAATCTTGGTCTAGGAAGTGATCTTCTTAAGCAAGGAAAGAGGGGACAAGGGCATGGCCATTAAACTGGCCATGGTCAATGCCTGTGATAAGGTGCAACACAATTTTCTCTTCAAGGCCTTGAGTAGATTGGCGTTCAATAGCACTTTTATACAGTGGATTTCCAAATGCATTATCTCTCCCTAGATCGCTCCCCTAGTCAATTGTAGAGTCACAAGGTTTTTTCAAGCATCTTGTGGTCTACTTCAGGGATGTCCTTTATCTCCATTTTTACATATTCTAGTTGCGGACACCTTGAGCAAGCAACGTGAGCATGAGTGTAACACTAGCCACCTTCCTGGTCTGAAGTTCACTCCTATAGTTAAAAGTGAAAACAACTCTCGATTTGCAGATGACACCATCCTCATTGGTGGAGATTCAGTGGCAATAGCTCGAAGATTCAAAACAATCTTATATCACTTCCTATCTTCTTCTGGAGGTCTAGAGAACTCATCCAAATCTCTGATTTTCTCTTAGAACACTTCAATCGCCAAGCGTCTCCAAATTGGAGCAATTTTTGGCTTCAACATAATTGAAGGCTGGAATGATTTCAAGTACCTTAGGATACCTATTTGCTTAAAGACTCCCTCCTCTTAGGCTTGGATCCCTATCCTCTCCAATATCAAAATCATATTAGATTCCTTTGGCACCCATTGGCTCACCCTAGTTGGTCACATAGTTCTCATCAAGTCAATCTTATCAATTATCCCTTTGTACCAATTTTCTGCCCTAATGCTCCCCAAATTCATCCTGCAAGATTTGGGGAAGATTATCCATAATTTTTTATGGGAAGGGAGAAAAGCCACAAGAAAAAAATTCCACCTGATCAACTAGAATACAATTCGAGCCCTGCAAAACCATGGAGGTTTTGGAATTTGGGATTCGGGATCCAACCTTAATGAATCTAACAATGGGGGTGAAGTTAGTTTAGCAAATGAAATTTAACAAAGAAGCCCAGTAGGCTCAATTCCTCTCCAATAAATATCAACATCCTAGTATCATGAATAGATCGACTCTCCTCCCATCTTCAAGAACTTGTTTGTCGGAGACTAATTTATGCCTCTTCCAATCTAATTAGCAATCACATCAATTATACCCTTGGAATCACACCAACATCTAGATATGGTCAAACTCCATCTTGAACTGCCCTTTGTTGATCAACTACGAGGATCTTAGGCTTCTTCAACATCATCTTTCACACATGTGGATTACCTCCTTAGCCCAAATCGGTAAATGGAATAGAGCAAACTTTTGGTCTAGTTGGAATCTAGAGAATGCCCACCACACCCCCCCCCCCCCCCCACCATAAAAATCATTCACCTTGTTAGCATGCTCAAATCCAAACTCTCATGCTGTGCTCCAACAGACAAACACTTAGAAGGCAAGTTGGGATGGAAGAAGCATGAGTACATTTTCAAAGCAGGATATGGAGAGTTATTGTCCTCAGAGCAGTCCTCCAAAATCATCAATCTAGAATAAGCTTTGGCGTAATAATTCCCTCCTTAAAGTTAATTCCTTCTATTGGATTCGCCTTCATAAATAACAAAATCAACCTCTGAAAACCTCAAAAGAAGATGGATATGTGGCTCCTCTCGCTGCCCTCTTTGGTCCCAGCATGAAGAATCCATTTCCCATTTGTTCATTTCCTTTCCTTTATTCCTCCAAGTTTCGACAACAATTGTGGGTCCCTTATTTTCTCCCCTCAATATGCCAATTGATATTTCCAGTTACTTCTCAAATTGGCACAATAACTATGTTGGCTCATTCAAAGGAAAGCAAAGGTTTAAATGGATTTATACCACCCTCCCCAAGTTTGTTTGTTGGTAGATATGGCTTAAATGTAACAACACGATCTTCAAGAACATCAAAATCCCACGTAGGATGATTGCAACAAAGGCTTTGTCATTATTTGTGGAAACAAACAAGTGGAAAATGGGAGATCCCAACCTATCCCTTAACAACCAGGAAAAATAATGGATGGCACATTTGATGGACCTGATGGATCTCCTCCTAAATGATACCCTCCCAACGCCCCTGCTCCTCAGAAGTGGAAGCTTAGGCTCTCAAGCAAAGAACTCAAGGTTTGGCGAATGCGATTTTTTTTTTTTGGATTCTCTTCTTTGATGGTGCCTCCAGAAAGAATCCAGGGGTGGCATGAGGGGGGGGGGGGGCGGCAATGCTTTTTAATCTTGATGGAGATTAGGAAATCAAGTTCACATGGGGGTTAGGCCAACGATCAAACAATCTCGTAGAAATTTATGGATTATATCTTAGCCCCCAACTTGCCAAAGAACGTGTCATCTCCTCCATCATCATTTTAGGGGACTCCCTCGTCACAATTTAGTTCCTCTACTCAGGATCTCTTCCTAAAAACAATCTCCTCTCTTAGCTTCTTCGAAGAACCTACAACACTTTCGACTTCTTTGTAAATAAGATTTTCTTCCATATTCTTCGCAATCAAGACCATGAAGTTGATGCACGAGCAAATATTGCTTTCCAATTGAGAGAGGGATAATACAACATTAATAACTCCATTGGATGGAAGCTCATTCCATGACATTTACAAATAAGTTGATTATCTTTTCAATAAACATTAAGATTCGTGAATTGAGCATGGAAGGGAATACCAATAGCAGAGTTGTCAAAAGTGAAATGCCATGCATCATCCTTCTAAAGCAAATACCTTCGAATGACATAATAGTGATCTCAGTAAGGCGTCACCCTTACCTCCTTCTCCCTGTGTTGGCAGTTATCTTAATTCGAGGCCAAGATCGTAATTATGAATTCCACGAGCAGAAATTTCATTCTATATCTCAAACCTCCCTGGATCAGCTAATGTACATAGATGGGACGACAAAGGAAGAGTTGGAGCATGCATTTGGAGCTGGCACCTCCTCTCGGAGCATGGGAGAGCCTGGAATTTCTATCTGCATTCATGCCAATTGATTTTAGGCTTCTTTTGCAATCGAGGGTTCATAATCTCTCACACAATCAATCCAATGGCCATAAATATGTGAAGAAAGGAGGCAATTTCCATTATAGCAAAGCTGGGCTCCATTCTTTGAGCACCTTGAAGCCTCCAAAGTCGGCTCTTGCCTAACTTATGGCTCTCACCTCATAGATAGTTTGTCCTCTTTCTTCTTCGACTCAAGTTTCGATCTCTCCTCATCCTTTCCCACTCCTGTGAGCTTCTTTTGTCACAAGGTGAAATTTTGATGAGCTTGGGATGTAAAATTAGAAGATTTTATATTTGATTATTAGTGCTTTGTTTTGAAACACAATCAATGCATCTCAACTCAAGAAACAAGGATAGGCTTGCGGCATCTCAATCGGCCCTCAATCTGATTCAAAACGACCCTTTGCTACCTTATAACTCCAGTCAAAGGAAAAAGGTTTTACTCCCAAATAGTAGGTTTACAAGGCAAAACTCGATCTCTCTCCATGAGAAAATGGAACTTTTATCATTGTCAACCCCCAAATCGCTCCATGGATTTCAATGGCCCTCCCCCATGCAATCAATGCCCACCTCCCACGGTGGACAATCAAAGAGAAATTGAAGACGTCTGTCAAGAGGTAATTCAATAGGCAACAACAATCTTGTCCATGTCTGAAACAATGCAAAGACAACAAGCTCAAATCTGTCAACTTGAAGATGAGATGGATCGGGTGAGGCAACAACTAGTTGAATTGTAGAACCGTTGCAACAACTAAGACACTAGAAGCACTGCAAACAATGCCCTGGACAGTCCAGAAGAGAAGATGTCAATAGACCCAACTTAGTACGCCATGATAGCTCTATGCAAGTGTATTTTGCTCAAATTTTGCTTTGTGGTCAACACTGCAGAGTTTATAGTTGCAGTAGCTTATGTCATAGCTTTAAGAAGCAAGGTAGTAAATGTTAGGAAGAAAATTTGGGACTCTTCTCTCAGAACTTTTAGATTTTTTTGTATCTCTCAAAAATATGTAATTTTCTTGAGTATTCTGTTGCGACTGAACACAAAGTTAATAGACAATCCTCATAATTTATGTAAAAGAAAAACGCATTATCATCACCATCATCATTATTTTTGCGATATGTATGTAGAAAATTTGTATTCAAAAATATAAGGAATGCGTATTTACATGTTAAGTGTTTGTGTGAGTAGTTACAAGTAAAATTAAAAATTGGCAGAAATTTCATATTTGACAAGTATATATATAATATATATATATATATATATATATATATATATATATATATATATATATATATATATTATATATGGTGGAGGAAGATGGAGTTCATGCATTGCGCCAGGGTTTTGCTCTTTTGTGGTTTTTTTCTAAGCATCATCGCTAGTATCGAGCTCAAGAAATGCATTAAAGGCAAGCCATGGAGTGGAGATGCGATCCTCTACATCCTTCAGGGCGAAAAATGATGGGAGAATATGATCCAACCTGCTACGAAATGGTTGAATCATCATTTCTTTTCACAAATGAACTTTGAGGGCAAGCAAATGCTATGTTCTGTTGAAATCACTTGAGAATGGGCTCGTCGCGAGCTTGAAGGAAAGTAATAGAGTTTAAAAAGGATTCCAAAGTTTGTATCTTTGGTGGCAACATGTCATTTTCGGGTTGATTGCGACAGGCAAGCCCTTCAGGGGTGTTTTACAAACACCCTCCCCCTCCGACTCAGAGCTCACATGCTTACACAGTCTTAAGGGAACTACAATCTTCAAAGGAGAATATGCTTGCACACCAAATCAATATATCATTTCAAGGAGATATCTCTCACTCTAAAAGTCTGGAGCTAGACAAAACATAGAAAGAGAAGGATGAGGAATTCCAAATCTTTATCAAGAAACCAAATGGGAAGTCCTCCCTGTTTTGGGTCACAGATTCAAACACAGTAATAAATCTAAAGCAAGGGATTGAAAATAGGCTTCGTGTTATTGTAAATTCATAGTGCCTTGTTTATTAAGGCTAGTTGCTTTAAGACTCTTCTAAAATGAGTGATTATTGCATCTCTAGGGACTCATCCATAATTCTAAAATTGAGGCTATGTGAAGGTGCTTTGGGACCTAGAAACCTTGGAGGTATTATCTCATATAAGGATACAGTGCAGAGGAAAGGATCTAATCTATCGGATCTCCCTCAATTCAACCCAGGACCCTACGTCGTTGCACAAATGAAACAAGCACCTTCTATGGAGGTTAATCTATGAAAGGTAAACCATTTTTTCTCTACCATTCACTCTAAAGTTATGATTTGTACACTCAATAGTTTTTTGCTTTGATTGATGTGTTGCACCAGTGGTTCTTTTCAAATTGGATACCCAACTGTGATATTTATCTATGTTCCAAAGGTTTATTCATTATTAAATTTGATACCTAGGAAGATCTAGAAAGAGTAATGAAGGATGGGTCATGGTTCTAAGGAAGAGTTGCACTCTTCATCACCTCTTGGTTCCCATATTTTGACACCACAAAAATGGTGGTCTCAACAATTTCAGTCTAGTTGAGACTCCTAAACCTTCCCCTTCCTTTCTGGCACCACATGGTCCTAGAGGAAATCCGAAATACCCTCGAAACATTAAAAGATATGGATCTTGAAAGAATGGAGAAAGGTATTTTCTCCTTTGCTAGAAGATGTGTTGAAAGATACCTTAGTAAAGGTATACCAGATCAGATTATGTTGGAACACAACAATGTACAGTGGACCAATTTGTTAGAATGAAAAAATATGACATTCATATGTCGTATGTGTTACCAAACATGACATCCACAGAACACATGTCTGCAAACAAAAAAGATGCCAAAAAAGAAAAAGGGGTAGCCCCAGAAAACAAAAGGATGACAACTTTTTGATCCCTACCTCTCAGAGGAGGAAGAAGATGAAATGATGAAGAATCCTACAAACTAAGGAAAAGGGGATATTGCAGCTCAAAATGGCATCGCATCCCATATGCAGAAGGGCACTGAATTCGAAGAAATCAAAGCATCAAAACAACAAGAAAATCAGGCACACAACAAAAATGGGATGGGGGTGTAAAGAGAGCTCATGTTTTTAAGAGATTAGACTCAGATCAGGATACTCCACCATAGACATCTGGAAATGAATTGGCAATGGTTCCAATTGACCCCAATCCAGGGGGTTGGAAAAAGGTCCAGAAAAAATAAAGGAAAAAAGGAGAAGTTAAGTGATTTTTATCACACTTAACTTTGGCATTTTTTTATGTAAATTTTACTATTTTCCCCTTCTTATTGCTCATAAGTTGATATGCTTATCTTTCCAAATGCTTTTGGTATATACAAAATGTAATTTTGTCACTTTTTTCAAGTTGAATAAAATTGTAGTTTTTTCCCTGAAAATAAATAAATAAAATAACACAAACCCACATATATGATTGAAAACCTTGCTTGGAAATATAATAGATGCTTCTCAACATTCATGTATGGCATTCCTAGTAAACCCGACTATTACACCTAATAAATGGGGAATTCAACTTAGCATCGAGTGACTCAAAATTAACCAAATATCTCCTAATATTGGTTATAATTGATTAAGCTAACCCTTAATTATTTTGCTACTAATGTGCCAAGGGGTGTCCATTTTGAATTATCTTGGGTGAGGCACACTACTATACAACAATGGGATTTACGAAAGATGTTGTCCATACATGCGGGGAAGAATCCCATGTGTTTAGGGTTAAACACTAGTGAGGTGGTTTACGAAGGATGTTGACACATGTCTCGATAACATCCTTTGTGAAAATCATTGGAGTTTGGCATTAAACATAAGGGATGTTTCCTTGCAAGTGTGGATAACATCCTTAGCAAACCCCATTAGCATTAGAAAACCTTAAACATAAGGAATGATTCCCCACATGTATGAACAATATCCTTAGTAAACCTTGTGAGTGTAAATTAATGTGTATCACCTAGAGCAATTTTAAATGGACACCCTCTAACATGGAACTAGCCAAACACCCCACAACATTGATGATAATTAATTAAACTAATCCCTTTAACACTTGTGAGTATTACTTATAAATACAAATAGGATAACT
This sequence comes from Pinus taeda, assembly GCA_000404065.3. Classification (NCBI taxonomy): domain Eukaryota; kingdom Viridiplantae; phylum Streptophyta; class Pinopsida; order Pinales; family Pinaceae; genus Pinus; species Pinus taeda. Next base: position 24,477 of record APFE030396849.1, on the reverse strand, counting down.
ATTAAAAGTAATCCCTTGAGCCACTTATAAATGCAAGAAGAAATTTCATAGGTCAGGACGGAAATCCAAAAGGAACTCAAGTCTTTTGTCCGGTTGCTTAGGAATTGAGACAAATTTTTCTAACATTAATTGAACGTTTAGAGTAAACATAGTCATATTAATGATAATTCATTTTTTAACTTTAATAAAATATTAATTGAATTTGACAATATCTAAAAAAACACACATAATATTTTTTTTCAAATCTGGGATTTATACCCATGCTTAGTGTTTACGGAAAACTATCTTATCAAGTTTTGTATTTGGTCCTATAACAATGGCAAATGGAAGGCGCAATGTTGCTCCCTTGTTCTACAATGTTGTGGTCAATGACGTACCATAACATCGCTAGATCCTAAATACATACATTGATCATGGTAAAGAGACAATACTCCTTTAGGAATGGGAGGGGAAGGAAACCCCTACACTATTACAAGAAAGCAAATGGATATGGAGCTAAATCCAGAGAAATAATTCTTTGGGAGTGCTAGTAAATGTATCCCCAAGGTGGTCACAACACCCAAATATGGGATCATGTCTACGAGAATTGCTAAGCACATTTAGTACCTACATGATTACACTGTCATAAGGAAGTTCATGAGCATTTAGCCAACAAAGATGACCCCAATTTGGATGATAGATACTCATTGGAAGCCAAAAGGACATGTAGACATAAAACTTGGCTCCATAGGTTTTTTTACAATTATTTTCACTAATTTGGAAGAACGGATATGGACTTTTGAAAATGACCCTTCTTTAATTTTGTGGCATTCTATCTCTACTTGTAGATAGAAAAATTTAGCCCAAAAAAGGAACACTCTATAATAGCCCACTCTAGGCCCACCTATACTCCTTGACTCAAGACATTTGGGATGTGGAAAATTTGGAAGTTATTGACAATGTCCCCAACTCCCTCAATGTCATCTCTGATGCACTTAAGCAAGGTGATATACCTCCTATGCATGTATTTGTGTTTATATGAATGTCTCTCAACCCCTCATGGATTCCATGTGTTTGAGTGACAGAGACACAAACTAGCATAAAATCATTGAAAATAAACACATTAATTTTCACTATAATGAGTAGCATAAACATGGCCATATTTTCATTGATTACCTCTCAATCTCCTACATTTTCCCAAAATGCCTCATATAGAGAAATATTATGATGGTTTTGAGCAAGTCACTACCAAGAGGTAACTATGCATGAAACAAACGAGTCAATAACACATGACCATCTTTTCATGGATTGCCTCTCAACCTCCCATGTGTTCTAAAAACACCTCTTGTAGCGAGAGATCCTAATGGTTTTGAGAAAGTCATTACTAAGTGGCAACCACGCAGGAAACAAACAACTCAACAACACCCCACTAGGATAAAGAATTGCATTTGTTATGAGATATTATGCAGGGGCAATAAAGAGGTCCTAGGTATTATTTAGGAGAAGATAATGACCAAATAACCAGGCAACCATGATAACACAATGAATCTAGACGCGCAATCCATGCAATGGAAGGTTAATGGTGAGACTATAAATAACCTAGAAACTAAATATGAGGAGATGCTCCTAGATGGCATCAAGGTGATTCAAAAGAGAGTGAAGACACAAAGCTTAGAGATATGGATCTACAATCCACAATGATAGCATGGGAGTGGAAAGACCCTCAACAATTATAGCTCCTAACAAATTCCCTCCTCAAAATCTAGGAAAACAAGGTCCCCCAAGCTGAAGGTAACACACTTCATCCTCGTCATTAAGAGTCAAAACCAATAATGTAAAGCACACCTCTAAAACCACTAGAGTAGAGTGAAAAAGAGGTCACAAAAGCCACAAATGACTATTGATAAAGTTAGGCGAGATGCTTGTGAAGTCAAGCATAATTACTTTAATGATAGATAAGTTTCAACCCCCATCCCCTAAATCCTCATGAAGATAATTGCTTGGAATATTAGAGGCGTGAATGGGAAAAGTAAGCACATACTTCTTATAAACAAAATTCTAAAAGACAATCATATATTATAATGCTACAATAGACTAAATGTTTTAGTAATACACTCTCAAGGATAGCATCATCTAGCTAGAAAGGCTTTCAAGCAGTGGTTATAAATGTGTTGGGTAAAAAAAGTGGACTTTCCCTACTCTAGAATCCTTTTGAGATATCATTCTCTGAATTTTTCTGCACTCGAAGGGCATTAATAGCTAAATTTCAACTAATTGGCTTGATAGAAACATAGCTTATTACCAATGTTTATGATCCACACTCCATAGTGGAGAACTTGTGTTTTCTACAATTGATACAAGGCATTAATACCACCCTTGGAGACAATTATTAGGTCGTGGGAGGAGTTGTTAACATCATGAAATCACTAGAGGAAAAGCATGGAGGGATTCAAAGGTTGGATGTAGACTCAGACAACATTAAGGAAACCTTTCCGCAATTTAACATGGTAGACTTGGATGTTACTTATGGATTACACATATGGAATAACATATAGGGGGAACACACCACATTGCCTCAAGACTGGATCATTTTCTCATTTCAAAATCCCTCGTGGAAATGGGCCTTATGTTGGAAGCCTTCATTTTTCCATGTATAGGCTTAGATCACTAGCCAATTTGCCTCAAACTTGATTTGCAGGAAGCCCCAAAAATTGTCCCTTTCATTTTGAAGTTTTCTAGATGGATCACCCCTCTTTTCAAGAAAATATGGCAAAATGGTGGCAGGAGGAAATAATTTATCCAAGCACCATGTTGTTTCAATTTTTAGTAGTGGCTTATATATCTCAAAATCTACCTAAAGAAATGAAATAAGGAGGACGGTTTGACTACATTTTCAAGGCTCGACTTGAGTTAGAAAGCCAAATGGAGAAGTTTTAACAAATAATGATTTATAAGGAACAAACTAATTCTCTTGTTGTGGAATAAACATTACTTCAAACTCAATTAGAGGCATGGGGTAGTTAGGAAGATTTGTTATGGAGGAAAAAATCCCATGTATATTGGTTGAAGAAGGGAGAGAAAAAGACCAACTTTTTTCACAGATCTATGATTCAACATTGCCACCAAAATTGAATCTCTACAATCTAGGATAGTCAAAGGAAACAAAATGATTGCTCGTGAGGATATTAGGAGAGCATCGATAAGATAATGTGCATCTCTTATTATAGAGCCACAATTGTATCACGGGGCAACAATTCAGAAAATAAGAAGGCACATACCTTGACTAGTCACTTAAGACTAGATTATAGCCCTCCTTCACGAGATTACCATCATAATAGTGGAGCAAGTTTCTATGGATATGCTAAAGGGAAAATATTCAAAGGTGGACAGGTTCAAAATTGATTTCTTCTAGGCATGTTGGCCCATTATTCAATGAGATGTCTAACACCTTTAGGAAGATTCTTATAGATCCTCCATTGTTTTGCTAGCTCTCAACTCTACCTTTTTCATGCTAGTTCCCAAGGAGGAAAAGATAAAGGACCCCAACAAATATAGGCTAATGTCTCTATGCAATATTGTTTATAAATCATCATGCCAATCATATCAAATTGCTCCTTTTGAACCTTATCTCTCCAAAGTAGTCTAGATATGTAAAGAGTCGACAAATCTTGGATGGTATCATCCTAGAACATGAAATGATCCATTCACTAAAAACCACAAAAAAATTAGGAATGTTCATTAAGCTAGAAATTTCCAAGGCTTTGGAAAGCTCAATCGACATTACATCATGCATATTTTTATAGATTTTGGATTTTATGACAAGTGACTAATTGGATTTTATCCTTAACATCCATGGATTTTTTTCTCAATCCTTGTTAATAACTCTCATTTAGCAACACTATACCCATTGCAAGCCCTTAGGAGGTGGAAGCTTTCAAAATCAAAGGTTTAAGGTTTTTTAGAGATGTGTTGACGATGCTGGACCCGCCAACATTCACGGGGTATCCCCGATATGAAGTCTCAATCAAACCTCACATCTTTTGGTGTAGGAGTCCCATTCGGTATAAAGTCTTGGTTGCCAAATCCTTAAAGATTTTCCTTGGCTCTAGCTGTTAGCACAAGAGAGTGATGCAATGGTGTCTTCCAAAAGCAAGGGGAGTGTGCCTGGTGAATGTGTTGCGTAACTATGTTGAGGTTCTTCTACTGCGAAGGGGGAGAGAAAAGTGAACCTCTAAGTGAGAGGTAATAGTACCACCTAAGAAGAGACACACATGAACCCGAATGACCTGTCTGACATGCAGCAGAATAGCCCATAGCAGATGCGATAGTTGTTACAATCGACAAACAAGGAAAGATTCATCTAACATCCAATGGAATAGTCCACAGTGGATGTGATAGTCATTCCAATCGACAAGCAAGGAATGATCTGCCTAATATCCCATGAAATAGTCCACAAGGACTAGAAAAGGTTAACAAACATTACAACACATTCTCAATAAGATAAGCATTAAAATAACCAAAATAGTTCAACTATCTTAGTACATGTGAAAGCAAACATGAAATACAAACATCCACATAATAGTCTTACAAACATTAATAGTCCATGCATGGAGAACGTGATGGCCTTAAAAGGCCTCTGTTATTAAGAAAAAGTTCCAAGACACATGTTTACATTGTGCATTACTAGCCCTAGTAGTGGGACATTGGAGCCACTCGCTCCTCAAAGAACTAGCTGATCTCTCTAATGCCTTGCGGGAGGAGCCAAGGTGAAAATTCATTTGCTCAAACAATGAGGGGGTATATATAACCAAGGGTTGATGCTTCCCCTTTGTGACTCTTTGGCTTCCCTCATGACTATTCAACTTCCTATGACTTTTCAACTTACATGACTCTTCATATTCATGTGTATCCTTTGGACTTCCACTTTACAATGCATTTGATTACAATATACATGGTCCACACTAGTGATGTGGCATACAAAAACTCATGACACGACTTGACATGACACTGCTGACATGGACTGGCTTGATGATGTTGCAATGTCAAGTCACTATTGTTGTTGAGTGCTAGATGTGTTCTTGGATATGCTTTCTCTTCTCCTCTGCAACTTGGTGATGCGAGGTCTTCAATGATCTTTGGTCTTGGATGGTGGTTGAAAACTTGTGTCCCTTGGCTTGCTCTTGATAGGTCCACTCGTAAGTTCAAATAAAAGTGTGTCTTTAGGCATGCTTCCTTCCTTATCCTCCTTTGTCATCTTGCCATGAATTGATAGTGTCCCTATTCCTGCAATTCACTCATGATGGGATGACATCAATATGAAAAACTCCCTAGTTTAAGATGATGAATTATTATCCATGAACTAAGCCCGGGACAAGTGATATACTGGGAGAAGGGGCTCAGTGATTGCGCATTGTGCAATTCCAGCTGCCATGGAGAGAGCTTAATCACTAAGACTACGCAGAGTGCAACTCAAGCTTGACTGAGGGACTTTTCTGCATAATCCTCACTGAGGAGACAAATTGTGCAGTGCCCACTAAGGGACATAATTGCGTAGTTCAAGCAAAAATTGGTTATTGTGGGATGAGACCCTAGTGTTATCACCTGGATTGAACCTCAGGCTAAAGGAAGGCAATGTTAGGGTAACTACAAACCACGCTTAGCCAAGTAGCTAGCCCTACTAGGCCAGGAAAGGGCTCTCTTCGTAAGGATCTCAACCAAGATGATTGGATTAGGAAAATAATATTAGGCTAGGTATAGTAGCACAAGGTTTGATTTAATTTGAAGGGGTTTTGCAGGATCAGGAGGAGCCGGACAGTTTGGGCAAGGAAACTAGGTCAAAATTGCAGGGTTTCAATGGGGCAAGGTAAGCACAAGGCTCAACACTCTAGGGTTTGATGGGTGAGGTGATTCAAGGACAGGTGAGGAGCTAGAAAGAGCATGTAAGCAACATGGATTCTTCCTAAACTGAAGAAACACAGACTATGAAATGTCTACCCAAAACAGAGCATAGAAGTTATGGATTATGCCTTTCAGACTTGCATACATTCACATAAAGAGCATGAAATGATGAATGGAATCAAAAATACATTTTAACACATGAAAACATAAGGAAAATTGAACTGAGCATCATACCACATGGATCCCAAAGAAATAGCTGCAACTTTTCATTAATCTCCTACTAAAATTGATACAACATGATGTCTACTCAAAACATAAGCATCCAGCTGAGTCCAACCCTTTACAATGAGAAAGAAGAAGAAGATATAGACATTGCTCCAACCTCCTCCCATCCTCAGGGGTTGAATTCCTAAGGATGAGGAACTAATCCATCAAAAACTGAACAAGAAACTAGAACCTAGGCAACCTAACAACTTGCCTCTAAAAGTGAGGAAACTGATTCATTTGTCCTCAAGATAACTTTAAATCTAATGAATCTACCTTCTAGTACTTATTATCCATCATATTTACATGCCTGGTCATCATTTACACCAGTAAAACACCATCCATGAGAGGAAACCCAAAATTAGAGGCAAGGCATAGCGAAATGGAAACCCAACACAATTTTTTGTCCTATGCGCAACGCTTTTTTCAGGGCCATTTTGGAGGCCTTCCCGGTGTCCAAATTGAGATCATGATATCTCATTGGAAAGCTATTCAAGTCTTATTTCCAAAACATCTTGAATTTCTTCATTTGAAGCTCATTTGACCCCTCAAAAACTAATTCTCCCAAGATTGCTTTTGTGTGTCCACAAAAGGGCAGAAAGGTCATTTTTTAGGTGTTTTTTGACTTTTGGTTGACTAGTTCTGCTCTAAAAGCTTAGCAAATTCTCAAGGTGCATGTAATTATCATTCTGATTCCACAAATGCTGACCATTCCTTCATTTGATGCCCCTAGGAAAAGCGCAGCTCCAGTGGCGTTGCGCATAGAGCCAAAGTTTTGTGTCAAAAATTGCTAAACTCTCCAAAAAGCAAAAATTCTTCAAAACTTGCTCAAAATTTGTGGAAAATACCACATTAAGTCTCTTTATCAACCAAGGAATCTTCAACAATCAACCTAAGCCTATCATCCTCCTTTTTTCCTTCGAGTGCTTGTTTTAGCCTTCTTTCATTTGCTTGACTCTTATATTACAAATGTTGTTCCGAGTCTTGTAATGGCGAGCCATGTGCCTGATGATTTGATTGTCCCTGTTGGCCTTTTGTAGCAGCTTCTCCAAATGCAAATTGACCCCATTAAGCCAAGTTTCTCTATCCTCCTCAATTTCCTTCTCAATTCTTTGCTTTGTAGTCAAGATGGTCGATGTTTCTTCCTCTTGCATTGCTAATTTGCCCTTGTCACTTTGCCTCTTTATTTTGAGAAGTTCCAGCTCCATGAGGACTTGTTTGTCACTTAGCTACTTTTTCTCTTGCTCAAGGTATGAAATGACATACTTAGCTCTCGCCAAGTTGTCCATCAGTGCTTGGATATGTGCATCTTTTTCCCTTATGGTTATGTTTTCGTTTGTCGCCTCATCTTAAGCCTCCAAGTCAACTATCTAAATGCCATGATGGATGTGTGTCTGTTCTGGTTCATCATCTTCCATCAAATCAAAATCTCTTTCCTCATCAACAAGGCTTTCCTCCAACACCTTTTCTTTCCTTTTATGAAGCTGTTGCACCTTTTGTACTTGTTGTGTCGATGAAGAAGGCAAAGCCCCTTCCACAGTTTGTGGAGCAAGCATTTTTGCCTATGAGCTAATGAATAAGGCAAGGCCCCTTCCTCATCAAGTAGAGTAAACACTTTCCTATCTACTGCAAACAATGTTCTAGCCCCTCTCTGATATGTCTTGTAGGCTTCTAGCTCCTCAACAGCTTTAGTTCCTTTAACCTTCTCATCTTTCTTTACTTTGGCACCGCTAGAAGGTCTTTTTGTTTCTTGAGGCACCGGTGGAGGAATCTGAGGGCTCCTGGAGATGTCATTGGCAATGAATGCCTCTCAGGAAACGTTAAATAGGTTGAGATGATGTAGCACAATCATCTTGATCAGGGAATAGAGATAGAGACTACTCATCTGCTGGGGGTATGGCTTTTTCTATACAATGTAGACCATCTTCTCAATGTTCCTGAATAAGAAATAAGGGATGCTCAACATTTTCACTCTTGTAAAATGCATAAGAAGCCTAATGTGACAGGTGTACAATCTAGAAAATCTGCCCTCATATGTGAAATATTTCACAATGATCCTCATCATAGGGGCATATTTGGCTTCAAGGAACTCGAAAGGAAAAGTTCTTTTCTTTTCATTTATGTACCTAGATTTGATGTATGGTTCATAATAGTGCTCATCTAAATCTTGTGCCTTATACCATTTCTCCCTCACATTTGGGATCCCTATAGCATCAACAATGATGGAGGATGAGACTGTAAATATCACCTCGGCAAGAGTTACCTTGTTATCATGGAGATTGGCTACAAAAAGCCTTGTCAACTCAGGATGATGTTGGACTCTTTGCACCTTCTCACAAAACTCATAACACCCTAGATGCCTGAAACAAGTGACAGTCATATGAGAAGCCTATAACTCTCTGATGTTTGATGGTTCCTCCCTGATAATTCTGCCTCCCTTGTGTGGTTTTATCTGATGCTGAGGTTCAACTCCCAAACCCTCACTGTCGCTATTTTCCTCCTCCTCATAATCTCTATCCTCTTTGTCCATGTTTGTCAAATTTTGAAGTTGTGTAACCTTGTTTATAAGCTATAGAAGGTAAACAACACGTTTTGAGTGGTTGATAGGGTGTTTTGGCACTTGATAGCCCTATGCGCAGCACTCTGGCTCTATGCGCAGAACCCTTCAAATTTTCATTGGAGAAACTGCCCTATGCATAGCACTCTGGCCTCTGTGCGCAACGCTCCATCCTCTATGTGCAATGCCTCCTGCTCTATGTGCAACACCTTTTTGTAGGCCACTTTTGGAGGCTTTCTCAGTGTCCAAATTGAGCGCATAATAGCTCATTGGAAAGGTATCTCTCTTGGCTACACAATGGACCTATCAAGAACTGAAAATGATCAATTATAGCCCCTGAAACGTCAATTCTCCCAAGACTGGTCAAAAGGTGCATAATGAGGGTGCAAAAATGAAGTGTTATCTTGCAGGAAACTTTTGGAGGTCTTCCTCAACTCCAAATTGAGTGCATGATAGCTCATTAGAAAGATATTTTTGTCTAGTTATCATTTGACTAATCAATAAAGTCATTTGGAGACTCTAGATAGAAGAAAAAGTGATTTTTCCAAAGTCACTCAAGAAGTGCAACAACTCTCTTGTAGCAACTGTATTTTTGACATTTCTCTAAAAACATGACACCTATGCAAAAAGTGAAGGAATTTTGTTCATCATTTTCCTATTATGAACAAAAACCTCTCTCAATTTTTCCAAATTCATCCTCGTTCGGTGTAAAACATAGTTTGAAGAAAACCCGGCCCTATGTGTGGCAAATGAAATGTCCCTTGGCATGACCTACTGAAAAATGGTGGAGACATGATGTGTATGAGTTGGAATGGCCTCATACTCGTTGAAATTACCTCCCTTATGCCTCATATACTCAAATGTCTCTGATTCCATAGCCAACCCTAGCTCAATGGGTGAGGAAATTAGGGTTTACTGCTTGTGGAAAATAATGATTTGGACACCCTTGGGAAAAGACAACTCCCTTTGGCATGCACTTAACCCTTTGAAACTTTACCCTTTCACTTGACTATTTCCTTTGACAAATTGATCTTTTGATGGTTTGGCATCTTTGGAACACTGCGTTAACAACTTGGGATGGTGAAATTATTACATTTGAAAGACATAAAATTACATAATGAAATAAGCATTCCTCTTTACAAATCATCTTCACATGGTGAAGGGATGTTATTCAATCACCCTTTACTTGTTTGTCTTATGCAATGTAATGCAACCTTGGAAACCCTAATGACTTGATGAAACCTTGAAAAACCCTAAAAGACTTAATGAGACCTTGAAGGACTGAATTTCAAGATGACATAATGACCTCATGACTGATACAAATGGCATGATAAAAATAAATTTATGGATGATTTACAGTCAACAAGATATGAAACTATGCCATCAAGTAATCACATTTAGGGAAGAGTGGTGTTTTCGGACTAGGACTACCATCAATGACTAATTTTTTTGCATGGCGTAGTGGAATGATAAAAAATTTTGAATGGGACCCTTAAAATGATACGAAAAGAGGATTTTTTATCACTAATGGTAGGATGCAGATACTGACACTAACACTTGGGAGGAAAGATTGCGTAGTCCCAATAGGGAAGGGGGATTGAGCAGAAAAGAGGCCTAAAAAGAAAATCTGTGCAGTTTCTGAAGGCGGTGAGCTCCGGCTAGGGGAAGGGCACTGGAGGAACCATCTGTGCAATTTTGGAGGCCAAGGGAGGGTGGGCTCTCTAAGAATTACACAATTCCAATAGGCAAAGGAAAAGCTTGAGGGTTAAAGGTGTGAAGTGCGCAGTTCAAGGTAAACTAAGAGGCACAACTACGCAATTTTAGAGGTCAAGGGATGTTGTTGGGCTCTGGAATTGCACAAAACAGTAGCCCTGGAGGTCAGTGATTGTGAAATGCATAGTTCCAAGGAGCAAGGTCACATCCATGAGGGCTGAGATTACGCAGTGCACATCTCAGTTAGGGTCTGTTGAAGCCAAGTTGTCCAATCGGGAAGGTTTCCCGAAAATGGCCAAGTGTGGGAAGGGAGATGGAATCGTGATGAACTTGAACTGTGATCACACACTTAACATACTTTGATGACATGAAAACATAGATGATTGGAACAAACAAACAAGGCATTTCCCTCTGTGTGACTACCTCATGACAAGGTGCGACAGTTAAGATATACTTTAGGATGATAGTGACAACACTTGTGCGACAATGATCTAGACCTTGTGTGCGAGTGCGACATATGTTTACATGGTTAGGACAACTCATATACACAAATACTAACCTTTGAATCCAACAAAAAGGGCTTGCAAACATTACGTAACAATCAAACATTCCAAAAGATGACAAGTAATCCAACAAGCAAAAGGGGACAAAGAACTTCAAGAAAGCTCATGAAATGAGCTTAAGTGTTTGCAACAATCAAGGAAAAGACCAAGGAAGGCTCCAAAATTTGAGTGCAAGCCAAAATTTTGGAGGGTGTTGCAGCAACTACAACAAGATGATCTTGTAACTTACAATCAACAATTTGTAGACAATACCAATCTTATGGGAGTGCCCACAACTCGTGAGTCCAACACATTCAAACAAGTCTTATTAGATTTCACGATAACTTCAAGAACATCTATAAGTCATGTTAGTTCGGAAATAAAAATAAATAAATTAATACCTCGCTTATAGTCCAAATTAATATTGTAAGGATTTTAGGATTGCAATGAAGCTCCCTTCTATCCAAATACTTGGGTGCCCCTCTTGTGGCAAATACTTTTGTGTGATGCCTCTTGGGATGACTTTCTCACAAAATTGGAATAAAAATTGGTAATCTAGGCCTTCCATTCTCTCAAGAAAAAAACCCAATTGATTTTTTTAAGCCTATTCTCCAAGCAATGCCTGTATACTTATTTTCATCACTTGTAGCCCCCAAATTTGTCCTTAAAACTATTTGCAACTTGCAATGCTCCTTTTTTGTGGGGTGGGGCATATAAGGAATGCAAATTCATTCTTATTGCATGGGATAAACTCTACATTCCAAAACTACAAGGTGGCCTTGATCTCAGATATCCACAAATTTTAAGTTTTGCTCTTAATGTTAAAACTTGGTGGTACTAGCTTCAAAGTGGAGATGAACTTTGGGGTAAGATATGGAAGAGAAAATATGGACCAAACATTTCCAAACAAAATCTCTTCTGAATGGATGGTCATAAGAATGGTTCTCGAATATGGAACACAACATGGTGTAATCAACATCTAGTCTAAAAGCATTTCCTTTGGGAGGTTATAAATGGTAAAAGACCTTTGTTTTGGGAGGATTCTTGGCAACAATTGTCCAACTAGAGAACTAGGGCAAAGTTTTAGGTTTTGCAGGAAGCTATGGTGGACCAAAACAAAACTCAACCATCGCATTATTGGGCCTTGTCTCAATGGAACCATACATGGAGATCACAACTTGCAAAAGAATCTTAGACTTCTCTCCTTGCAATTTTTTGACTGGGATGGAGTTTGGCAGGAATTGATGGTTTAAAAAATAAAATTCCATAATTGTGAAGATAAACATCGACGAGGTTATCTCCCAAGAGGCGACTTTATTTTTTTAGAAGCTTACTAGTGGTAGAGCACTTAAAGTGTAATGTTCCATCCAAAATTTTCCTAATGTTTGGAAAATAATTTTTTGACAATTTTGATTAATACTAGCTCAAGCCAAACTTTGGTGGAAAACATAGGAGAAATACTTTTTTGTATGCTAGTGGAATATGGGGCCCACATGAAGTACGCACTTGGGGATAAAGGAATTCAAATTCCTTGAGGCAAATCGAATTGGTGGAGGGACCCACAAGGAATGCATGGCCAACAATTATAAAAGGAAGGAATGAGGGAATAATAGGGGTCTTTTGTCTATTTGAAAATCAAATTTGCCTTAGTTGTTCAGCTAAGCCAATATTGTGTTCTTTAACACAAGAGCTTCCCAAGGAGAGAAGCTCAACTTTTTTTCGGTGGACTTTGAGTGCCACCCAAGGAAGGCTTTCCTTCATCACTAAGGCTGGAAGAAGCATTAGCTATAGGTCCCACACACTTCTGGGGGTAGAGCACACAGTGTGGGAACCACCACTATGTAGACGAGGAAGTCACTTGTTTGTGGAGCAGTGTTGTTGGGGAATTGACTGGAGAAGATACACGAGTGTTATTTCATCCTTTTCAAGAGTGTGGAGGGAAACTACAACCAAGAGGACCAACCTACATGCAGTTCTCACTTCCTCATACACAAGATTGTGTCATCTCCTCCATGACTGCGCAATCATTAGAGTGAGGCTCTTTTGGGGCAACATCATCTAGGGGAGTTTGGAGCTAGGGTGCAGGGAAATCATTTGGAGGGCCATTTGAGGAGGATTGTTGGAGTTGGGAGAGCAGAGATTGACAAGATCAGTCATAGTAACAAAATTTGAAATTAGAGGAGGGCCACGTTGTGAAGGGTCAAATTTTGAAGCTTGGAACCAAGGGAAACCCTTTCTGGATTTTCATGGCTTTTGGGCAAGGATCACATTCCCAATTTCTGAGAATTTTCTGGGCTCTCTAGAGTGGGGAAATCAGGGGGTGAAGTCAGGCAACAATGCAATTTTGGAGCAACAACGTATTTCTCTGGAGGAGCTTGCTATTGTAGTTGTTGGGATTTCTTATATTCATCACCTGGTACTTGTAGTTTTGCTTGTGCAAGTCCAGGTGAATTTTATCCAACTCATTTGTACCACATCAACTATTATTAATACAAATCTTGGCCAATTTGTGGATTTGGAGAAATTTTTGGTTAATGTGTATGCATTCCTGAAAATTTCTATGTTGCTATCTTTGCATGTCTTTGTTATCATTATAAAATTTCCCTTAGGAATATTACATAATGATTCCCAAATAGGAAATATGGATCAAAATCTCGAAGCAAAATTTGTGGCCAAAGATATCCTTCTTTCCTTTGCCACTAGCACGTGGTAAACTTCCCAATTGGGATAAACTAGCTTGAAGAGGCTACCAAGGTCTATTTTTTGTCACTTCTATCAACTTGAAGAAGAAATTGTAGAGCACATCCTTAATACTTTCTCGTTTATAGAAACTCTTTCAGATAAGGGGGTTACTACTTTTAGATAGATGGATTGCAATCGAAACAATCATTTTGAGACTATAGTTCAATGGTGACAATTAACATTCTCCAACCCAATCCATAATCAAGCTTGACAACTCTTCCCCAGGGATTTACTCTAGGAATTTTAGAAGGTCAGGAACAAATGCATCTTTAGAAACTTCTTATTATAAATAGGGGCAATCTAGGAAAAATAAGCATGGCATTATGAAATAGTCCTAATAATCCCTTGGACTGATCAAGATTACAGATATATTTCACAAGAAGATATCATCTTGAAATCCATATAGCTTTATCTTGGTAGCATTTATCTATTTGAAAGTTTTAAGGCCACCATAAAGACTATTCCAGATAAATGGGAGCTCTTTTTTCCTTACTATATTAAATTAAACTTTGATGGTGCCTCCAAAGGTGGACTTGGTCTAGTTGGTTTTAAAGGGGTTTTCATAAATGACAAAGTGTAGTTACAATGGATGTATGCAAGTCACTTAGGCGTAAATAATTTTGACAACCCTAGTGAAAAGTTCATGTAAAGCTCATGTAACAAAAGTTAATAAAGGCAAAATAAGACTACGGTTAAGGGACACTTATTCCAAGCTAAATGTTGGGCAAAGATATCCTAGTGGGAATCACTGGACGTGTGTTTTGGCTAAGGAAAATTGGCAAAGGCTAAGGCAAAGGCATTTTTGGCACATTTATTTATGAAAATAAAGGAAAATAGGAGAAAAGTAAGGTGAAAGGTCACAGGTTGCATGTGAGGAGGAAATTGAAGGAAAATTATGGAAAATGAAGAAATTAGAGGCCTCATTAATAAAAAGGCTTCTAAGGATCAATTGGTAACATTTTGTCAGTTCAAGTTTGGGGCTCTCTCATTGTTCTCTCTCTCTCTCTCTCTCACACACACACACTCTTGGTCACTTTGGAGTTTTCTTGGAGCACTCTAGCTTTGGATCAAGGAAGGAAAAGAAAGCAAAAGGAAAGCAAGGATCAAGGAAGAAGAGCAAGATCAAGCAACTTCAATAGGAATACTTGCAGATAAGCTTTTGCATGTGTGATTTCCTAGCTAGTTTGGACATGCATGGCTTTGCATGTTGGTGTATGGTTCTCTTATTGTCGGTGGCATGTTTTTGTCAGGTTATGATAGTGGTTTTCAGCCTAGCCTTGCATTTTTCTGGATGCCATGGTATGTTGGAATGTTTATCTTGATTTTGAGCTTTGGTTTTCCAGATGGATTTCGAAATCTAGGGAGGTGTTGGTTTCAAGGTTCATTCCCAAATGCTTAGGAATCCCTTGACCGATTTTGGCAAGATACACGGTAAATCTTGAGGGAGAATTCTCGGTTTAGGGACTAGTGATCTAGGTTTGGATTGTGGTAAAGCCTGATAGACTAGTCTTGGTTTAGGGCCTAACGATCTATGATTAGATTGCAGTAAAGCCTGAGAGACAAGGAGACCGAAAATTCCTCAAGGATAGCGATGGGTTCCGGATGGCATTCCAAGTTTGGTTCGGATGTGATCGGAGCACCAGTTTTGGTGTTTCATAGTTTGGTGAGGATGGAGGTGGTTTAACCTCTGGATTCCCTTGGTTGTTCTTGGATTGGTTTTTCTATGAGATCCCATAATCATGCTTGGAATATGGCACAAGGGTGACTGGCTTAAAGAGAGATTTGGTTCAGCCATGTCTATGGTCAGGTGGTACGTGGAAGTCCTGAACTTAGTCAAATTTGCCTATGATTAATAAAAGCTAAGTTCTCTTACTTTTGTACTGGTTTATATTTGGATTTAATGGATGCCATGTCTCTAATATTTATATGTTTTTATGTTGGTTATAAACATGGTTAAATGAATGGTTCATGTCATGGCTATTTCATGTATTTACTTGTAATTGTTAAATGGATGGATGCAAGACCTAATTGATGATATAATAATTCAATGGAGAAAGAGGTGATCCTTCTGGTTATGTTTCATAATTTCTTTCAGTCATTTATGCTTTGTCTTGTATCCTAGACCTGTAGGTTGCATTGATGCCAAGTGTTTGACAGAATGTCAGTCCTGGTTGGGGATGTTTAGGCTTAGTCCTAAGGTTAAATTTTGATTTATCAACATTGTTATCATGTCTTTGATGGATTTTGAAGGTTGTCGTAAGTTCTAGGCAAAGGCCGGGATTCTGGGCTAGAAAAGTGGCTCAAATCTTAGGGTCGCTGCCACAAGTCTGTTGGGAAAAGTCAACAGTCATTAGCACATATGCCTATGAGAGCAACTTTGGGTTGCTAGTCGTTGTCTTACCTATAACATGAGAGCAACTTTGGGTTAAAAGGCTTAAATCATTAGTGGGACTCAGGGACAAGATGTTTAAGTGGATCACATGTCTCATGAGGGTGTTGTTGCTGATGTGGATGGGTTTGTTTGATGTGTTCCATCAATTCCATTTCCTTGAGGTTACCAAGGAGATTGAATCCCTTATAGTAACCTCTCTCATCACATGTTTACCCTGGCTGGTGGGTTGGTTGGGTGGACCTGGTAGGAGGGGTTGTTACAGATTGGTATTAGAGCGGGTTGCGCTCTCTTTGGGTCATATATGATACCACAGATTGGTATCAAAGTGTGGTTGCCCTCTCCTTGGGTGAAGGTGGTTGGTCATGCATGCATGTCAGTTGCATGTGTGTATCTTACACTTGCATTCCATGTGCTTGTTGCATTGCATCATTGTGATCATGGTTGTAGTAAGGTTGTCACGAGGAACTTGATGTGATTTTGTGGGATGCATCATCAGAATTTTATGACTAGTTTCATATGGTTATATGTCGCTTACATGTTCATTATATGTCGCTTGACTACATCCTTGTATGCCAGGTGCATTCTTGAATGTTTTGATTACATGCATCAGTCTTGTGGGATGGTTACAATAATTGATCACTTATGCTCGATTACATGCATTCATACATATGTGTAGTTGATAAGGCATTGCTTATGCATGTTGATAGTTGTATGCGTCAATGTGTGTAATGGAGTAATGGTTGTTGTCATGCATGAGGTTATAGCATGCATTGTTGATATGGCCTTGCATTGATGACTGGATACTAGCTAGAATGGTGTTTATGTGTTGATACACTTATTTGATATATGTCTATATGTTGTTATGATTATGTTATACATGTATCACGTTGATTGATGATATTGTAGACAAGGTATCCTCCTCGAATTATGCTAAGGTATGTTGGTTTATTGTGATTTGCTTTAGCTGACATAATATGCCTTGAAGGAAAGAGATTAGATGGCTAGCAAGGTGGTAGACTACATAGAATCTCCCTATGCATCAGATGGGTAGCATGGTGTGGGGCACTCTTCTGACTTGGCAGACGCATTGAGAAGTCTAAAGGAAAAAATAAGGATTTGCAAAGCACACAATGACAAAATCATGCAGACACAAGAGAAACAAGCAGAGGTGAATGCGATACTACTTTAGAGTTTGTCAGATTTGCAGCAACAGGGACCACTTATGATCAGCCATGGCCATGAGGACAAAACTAATGGGGCATATAGCAGTAGGTCTCTTAGTAGTCACAAGTCAGATATATCTGACATGATCGGAGATGGCAGGTTGTTGGATACTCTGGTTAGGAGAGGTGATCGACACAAGTACTATTCCAGTTCTAGTTCTGATAGGAATCATGATCGTCAGCTATCATCATTATAGGAGGAGTGATAAGGGATACTTTCCAGATGAGTTTAAGAAAGCGAATCCACCTACCTTTGATGGAGAGATGAATAAATTGCAGGATGCAGAAGCATGGTTGCTTGGTAGAAGAAATTATTTCGATTGCATGATTATTCAGAAAACATGAAAGCAAAGATAACCACTTTTAGTCTCAAAGGTAAAGAGGATATTTGGTTTGAAGACATGAAGAATGTCAAAGGTATACATGAGGAGGATTTGACTTGGCATGCATTTGAAAGGCTCTTCAAGAAGAAGTACTTGTCAGAGAGGTACTATGATGACAGAGTTAAGGAGTTTTAAGAGTTGCGGATGGGTTCTATGACAAATGATGAGTATACTAGCAGATTTTTGGAGTTGTTGAGATATGTGCCTTACCTTAGGGAGGAGAAGGCCAAGGTTCATAGATTCATCAATGGACTACCAGTTGCATACAAAGACCAGATTGAGTTCGATGAGGCTAGATCGTTAGAGGAGGCCATCCGAATTTTGAAGCATTGCTATGAGCAGTCAAAGCACAAAGTTGAGCCTAAGCATGACTCGAAAAGAAATAAGAAAGCTAAAGAAAAATGGCCACCAAATAGAGGAAGACCTCAAGATGCAAGTGAGAAAGAAAATGCAGTTCCTTACAGGAGATTCAATACAATTGAGAAGGGACATGGAGAGCAACAGGTTAGAGGAGGTGGTAGGGAACCATTGCAGTGTTGGATATGTGGTGAGGATCATCGTAAGAGAGATTGTCTGCATTATCAGAGTGGTGGTAGACCCCAGATCTACAGTGCTCAGGAGGTGCGCACAATTGGTGATGTTGGTAATAACATTCCTTGGATCTATGCAGTTGTGGATAATATGCAGGCGGATCATCAGGCATCGATCATTGAGATGGATGGTAAGCTTTGTGATCAAGTTGTTTCTATTTTGATTGATCCTAGATCTAACTATAGTTATATTAATCCTGACTTGATGGATAAGTGTGGTTTGAGAAAAGAAGTGCATGCAGAATCTTGGTTGGTATAGTTGGCTACAAGTAAGAAGAAAAGAGTTCACCATTGGGTAAGAGCTTGTGCATTTGAGTTAAATGGTATTCCTACAAAAACACACTTGAGTGTATTGCCATTGGGACCATATAGTATGCTTTTGGGTAAGGATTAACTATACCTTCATAGGACCAAAGTGGATTGCTTCGACAAGGCCATTGAGTGTGTGGATGATAGTGGGGAAAAGAGGACTTTGCAGGGGAATAAGAAGCCTACATCAATGAGGATGGTTACCGCTATGCATGCTAAGCGCAATTGAATAAAAGGTTGTGTGATGTTTGCAGTACACATTTCTAGTGATAAGGGTAAGAAGGTTGAGGATGCAGATGTGTTGAGCAGGTACCCAGTTTTGCAACAGTTTTAGGATGTATTTCCTGAGGACATTACAAAATTACCACCTCATAGGGAGGTAGAATTTTATATTGAGTTGGTGTTAGGGGAAGCCCCAACATCAAAAGAACCTTACAAGATGAGCACACCCGAGTTGGTTGAGTTAAAGTTGCAGCTGAAGGAAATGTTGGACAATGGGTACATTAGGCTGAGTGTATCGCCTTGGGGTGCACCAGTGTTGTTTGTGAAGAATAAAGATAGCAATCTTAGATTGTGCATTGACTACAAGCATCTAAACAAGGTAACGATCAAGAACATGTACACTTTGCTGAGGATTCATGATTTGTTTGATTAGTTGAAGGGAGCAATAATGTTCTCTAAGTTTGACTTGAGATCGAGATACCATCAGGTACACATCAAGGAAGAGGATATCTTCAAGACTGTGTTCAGGACCAGGTATGGGCATTATGAGTTTGTTGTTGTTCCATTCAGTTTTACTAATGCTCGAGCTACATTTATGTGTTTGATGAATAGTGTGTTGTGTCCTTATCTGGACAAGTTTGTTATTGTATTCATTAATGACATATTGGTATATTATAAGAATGAGGAAGAGAATTTCGAGCATTTAACAACAATGTTGAGGTTGCTAAGAGAACATCAATTATATGCTAAACTTAGCAAGTGCAATTTATTTTAGACTAAGGTACATTACTTGGGGCATGTTATATCAAAGGATGGCATAACAGTGGATCCAAAAAAGGTAACGGCTATCATGGAGTGGGCAGCTCCCAAGAATGTGGATGAGGTGAGATCATTTATGTGATTGGCAGGTTACTACAGGAGATTCATCAGGAACTTCTCACACATTGCATATCCTATCACATCATTGCAATAGAAAGGTAAGAAGTTCGAATGGAAAGAAAAATGTGAGGCTAGTTTTGAGTAGCTTAAGTAGTTGTTGACACATGCACCAGTGCTAAATACTGCGGATCCGAACAAGGAGTTTGTAATGTGTACAAATGCTTGCAAGAGTTGACTTGGTGGGGTTCTCATGCAAGAAGGATATGTAGTGTGCTACGAGTCACAGAAACTGAATGAGCACGAGCAATCCATGATTCAGGTGGATATTGGTGGGCACCCGCTAATTCCACGTGGATCCCCTCTAGTGCTTCTTTCAGTTCTTTTAGTTTCCTTAATTATAGCACAATTTACTATTTTTAGCATGTTTTCGGGTCCTAAACTTCCGGAGCCGTTTTGAGGCCCTAAACGACGTTTTTTTGGGAAATCTACCGCCAGCAATTTATTTATTTAAAAATCATCTTTTTCGTCGTAGTCCTCGGAGAGATCTTTCCAACGGGCTATTATGCACGTCAAACGGAGATAAGACGACCAATTCGCGACCCCGGGAAGTTGATGTACCAACTTACCCAAAAAAACAGGGCCCACAATTTGGCGTTTCATCTTCCAGGGTTAGGTTTTGGAATGTGAAGGGTTTTTCCATTGTTTCTCAACAATAAATAGGCCTTTCGAGCCTC
>APFE030396838.1:0-15363 GCA_000404065.3 Pinus taeda | reverse complement strand
GATTCTCATACTGAATTCTGAGAGTTTGAAGTTTAGCACGCTTTACCTGTTCATCTCCTTCTTAGCTCAAGACAATCTTGTCCCATATTTCTTTTGCTGATTTATATTGCATAACTTTCACAAACTCTGTTTGAGATAAGCATCCCAGCAAAGTATTGACTGCTTTAACATTTATTTCATATTTCTTCTTTTCGGCCGCATCTGTAGGAGTAGGTGAAGGAAAATTGTAGCATGTCTCTATGATATCCCAAACATCTATGCCAAGAGATTGAAGATATGCAGTAACTCTTACCTTCCAATAGTTGAAGTTTGTCCCATCAAAAATCGGTGGCCTGATAGATGCTTCCCTCTCGTAGTTGCTCATGATGAAAGATCTTCCTTCAATCGATCAAGCTTCTTCAGAAGGACCTGCTCTGATACCAATTGTTGAAAATAATACTGAGAGGGGGGGTGAATCAGTATTATCAAATCTTCTTTATTTCCACTTTGAATTATTTTTGCATATCAGTACCATAAAAATAATGAGCATGAACAAGAAAAACAGACAGTCACATCAAAGAACACCAGATATAAGGTGGAAACCCAATGTGGGTGAAAACCACCTGCTGCAATATGTCTCTATCTTCTTTCAAATTAGAAACTCC
Organism: Pinus taeda; assembly: GCA_000404065.3. NCBI lineage: Eukaryota > Viridiplantae > Streptophyta > Pinopsida > Pinales > Pinaceae > Pinus > Pinus taeda. The sequence goes on along the minus strand of APFE030396838.1, from coordinate 14,719 downwards.
TTTTTACAATGGTCTTGTACTGGTGCAGTCCTTTACCAGTACGCAGGCTGCAACCTGCAGAGAGCTACAACTCTCTCTCGTTTTCCAGTCTCTCCTGGAGGAGCTACAACCCCCTACTTCTTTTCAAGGACCACTTTTCATAAATTTTCAAACTAGATCCATATACATCAAATGATCATCAAGTACATGTAGATTTCACTGTCAACAGCAGTAACCAGATCAACAACATAGAACTAAGCCCAGAACACCTTATCAACAGAAAAATTCAGTCAACAGATAGTCATGAGACAGATACGCAACTTTCCTTTCTTTGGCCTGCGTCGCTACGCACTTCACCCTCTGCTTCTCTGCGTATACCCGCAGAGTTCCTTCTGCTGCACTACGTGACCACAAACTGCTTCTTCTACTGCGCTGCGTACAGTATGCACCCAAATGCACTATCACGCTGCGTACTGTCACAGTAGGCACGCACCCAAAAAGACTATCGTGCCGCGTACGTTTACTGTGCGTACGCACCTGAACCACTACTGCTCTGTGCACCCACGCAGTTCGCCTGTTTCTACTCTGCGTACCCACGCAGTCACCCTTCTTCTGCTCCGCGTGCCTACGCAGAGGCACCGTTAAACACCTGCGTACATCAGATTAGGGCCGAATTTGCAGATCACCAGTGTGCTACAGTTAGACGGATACCTAGATCTGATCAAGCGCTCGAGAGATCACCCTTCACAGATTCGCTTTCCACTTCACTTTCATATAGATCAAGCTTTTTGAAAAAATAACCCAAATATTTCAGATCTTAAGATATTCAACCCAAAAGCATACTCAAGCCAAATGATCTCCTTTGCTTTATATAGGCAAGCTCTTCCTCAAATCATGGATCAATACCACGGTCCAAAACCATAATAACACAATACCGTCGGCTAAATACCAAGGGTTAAACATAAGAAACCCCACGTGTGCGCGTTTTACTGCCTTGAAGTGTGTGCACTGGGGTACGCACCTCATGAATGGGTAACCTGCGTGTCTGGACGCAGTCCCTGCAAGTCGTACCTACGGGTACACATCTTCTGAACTGTTCTCCTGCATACTTCTTAATTCTAACCATATTGAGAGCCATGCCATGGGTGTTGCCATCAAGTACAACATCTGTAACATATAACCTCACCAGAAACATAATGCCAACATATAGCAGCGGCATCAACAGAATGTGCTGCTTTATCAATCAGACTACACTTCTCAGAGAGAACCCTGTGAGCTCCTCCTCTCTTTCTCACGAAAGTGAAATCAGGGGATTGTACTCTAATCCTTCGATCACTTGGTAGCCTCTTCCGCTCCACATTACCCCAAACATCAATGGATGCGCATAACCCGCTTTTCACATAACAACATTTTAATCCAAGTATTCAACGATTTGATGTACTTATCCCGCGATCCTTAGAGGAAGTGCCTTTCTGCTTCATTATAACTCACAGTTGTGTCTATTGCGAATTTAGTGATAAACCCTCCTATTATTCAATCCAATTAATGATCTACTACCCATGTGATTTTGTCTTTAGATACTTCTAGGTTGCACACTAACTCTGGAGTCTACACGATGCGTTGATCCAATCTACACCTTCCCTGACTGTCAACTAGCCTCGTGATCCACTCATACAACTCTTTCAAGAAGGACATGAAGAAGATCTCGTGGATTTCGGTGTATATGTATCAATCCAGCCGCCTTTCCTAAGATATATATGGATTTCTATTTCCCTATACCATGAACTCTGAAGCTTCTGATCCAACCAATCTTCAATCTCTTTTTTCATAGGGTTCCAGCGTTCCAACATCAGACATCCCCTAGGCAGATCCCAGTATCAAAAACAGAACCATTTGTTGGCTTGTTGGGGCCTAACCCAGGTTTGGAAGAATTATGAGCCAAACAAATCCTGCACTACTGGCTCCTTTCGGCAACAGTCCATGGAGCACGGATTGAGGTCTCACCCGAGGTAGCAGAGGAGGGTACTGGAACCAGGTTTTCTCACCCTTGGGATGTCTTGATGTGGTTTGGAGGGGTCGCAAACTGATTTCGGCCTCGCGCCACTCTACACTTTTGTCAGACTTCCGCATAGATCCACACTGATGCGTTTTATTATTAATGATTTTATTATAGATCTAATCTACTTCTTAAGGTCTCTAAGAAAACATTTACCAGTAACAACCAATGTGCACAATCATAAATACGCATAAATCCAAAACATAGCAACAGATAGATTCGCGATAAAGCACACAATGATTTAGAAATTCTTATCTTTATTTATCTCCTTCTTAGTACCACCAGATCCACCCTACGCACTCAGTTGTAGGGGTCCACTCACATTGCTGCAGACTCTACCAGGCCTCTGCGCACATAGTTGTAGAGTCTCTATCTATCTACCAACACCCTTCACTCAGACTTACAGAGGCAGAGAGAATATTACCTTCATAAACCCATAAAATTAAGATCCAAAACAAAAATGACTTCTAACCTTAGAGCCTTGCTCTATTTATACATTCCCATGTCTCGCGGACCATGGGTAAGCCGACTCACTTTCTATTTTCTTACATTATTTTTAGGTGGACAACCCTTTGACTTGACTCATTACAACTCGTGCTCTGTGCACCTCGTGGAGCCTTTACCATACTATTACCCAAAATTACAGACTTTAAGCCCCAAAACTGTTACACGGGGCCTCCGCTACCCAACTATCTCATTAGCCATCATTAGGAACTCAAGTAAAGAGTCCCTAATGATAGGTGATGACACTGCTAGTATGAAAAAACTTATATGAAGGTGATTACAAGATGTGCAAAATAAATAGTCATAAACATTTAAATCAAATAAAATATAAACTAAATTAGTATATTATTTTTAGGAAATTTCTCATAAATAATAATTAAATTAAAAATAATATCATATTTAAAAAATATACAATAAATATTACCATTAATAATATTAAATAAAATACAATTACTTAGAATTTTGATATACCGGGCTTTGGATTGATGGTGAATGGATGCATTGCTAAGGCACTCCATGTGATAGGTCACTGGTTCAAATCCCCCATGGGTCTTACCTACCAAAAAAAATTTGATATACCAATTAAATAATATTGTTGAAAGCAATTTCAATAAAAATTATAGAATATATCACTTGTTTTATAAAAAAAAAGAAACTCACTCCTACCATAAATAAAATAAAGTAAATTAAAATACTTTATGTGTTTATAAAATTATATTTCAATTGAAGGTAATTATAGATAGACATCAATCCATAATAAACATGATTACTATAAATCATCATACGTCTCAAATTATTAAAATAGAAAAATATTATATATAATATATATATAATATATATATATATATATATATGTATATGTATATGTGAAACAAAAATTTTAACAAAAAAAAAAATAATCCTACTTTGAAGCCACCATGGCATATCTAGCTCATGGTCTTAAATAACATATAAAAATAAAATAACCATGTTGAAAAACCTTTCAAACATACTTAAACACAACGTAGATAAGAGGTCAAACCCATCAAGAGGTAGGTATAGTAATAAATGGTATGGCTTTGAGAGAAAACTTCATGAATTGTATTACATTGTCATGTTATGTTGTTAATGTTATTTATCTACATGAGCACGTGCATGTGCATTAAGTTATCTTTTTTTTTGGCATTATTTCTTACTACCTATTTATTTTTTCTTTTTGCATTTTTCATGTTTTTTTCATTTCATTGAGCCTAGTTTTATTTTATATATATATATATAATGCCTTAGTATTTTGAAGGAGGGGGTTAAGCACTAGATATTATTTTATTTTTCAGATGAGAACATGGAGAATATGGTTTAGCATATGACCCAAACAATTGCATGATGGGATATGAAGTTTCAACAAGACCCTCAAGCTTTATTGGCGCATGAAATCCTTCATGGATAGAGTCCTCAAGAATAATGAAATTGAGTGTAAAAGTCATCTTTGTTGGTAACTATATGCACCTAGTTAGATTAAAAAACATGAAACCTTATAGAGATTTCACTTTTACCTCTACCTAGCAAATTTTTAAACATTTCTAGCTCTCAAGGTTTGAAATTTGATTCTCTAGATCCTCTTGTCATTTTTCTTAGTCTTATAGAAACTACTCACCATTGTCACTAGTAAGACCAACTCATTTTGCAATATGATGGGTTGGCATTAATTAATTTGATTTTAAACCTCTGTTTAAGGGTTGGTTTTAATTTTCATTGTTACTAAAAAAATTTCAAATTCATATTCACATTTTAAATTATCATAAGTTTAATCTTCTCCAAACATTTCTTTATGTTGGACATTGAAAAACAATTAAAAAATAACAATATAATAATATAATGAGAAGTAAATGAGAATCAATTAAAGTAACAAGTTTGATAAAATGATAAGTGATCACAACTCATACCTTTTATGTTGTCTATCCCAATCAATATTTTCCTATCATTACCAAAATCCCAAGTCATATTCATGCACCACAAGTGGAGTATTTTAATAAAGCTCCTCAATATCAGTGATCATTTTATTCTGATGGGAATATTATCTCTGTATAAATTCTCAATATCAAAATTTCTCATATATTTTGCTTGAATGATGTCCTGCCAAACCCGTTGTCCATTCATGGCCCTCTAGAAAGAATTACTCAACATTGTATATCCAAAAGTTCCATGTTCGAGCAACCCCCAACCACCGAATTCCTTTGGAATAGACAAGTTGACCCACCTGCAAAGATAATATTTTGTAGTAGTTCTTGCTCGAGACAAGAGGAAGGTAGTTATGATAGATTTAATCTTTAAGGAAATGGAAAAAGGGATCATGAATAAGTGTGCCCAAAATATAGATAACTGCTGCAAAATCACCTGAACACCTATAGTTGCGCCACTTCTGAGCACCATGTTTACGTTAGGGTCCTCTTCACATAGTTCAACCTTCATCATTTAGATGTTTTGAGTGGGAGTGGCCTGAAGCACCCCTTTTTCACACATGTGTGCAATTAGTGTGGGCCAATCTACCACTTCATGATCAAATTGGTAATAATAAAGAAAACATGTTTTGGTTGTGTTTGTGCAATCACACGCGTAGTGCCCAAGTCCTCCACAGTTATAGCAGATTAATTGTTCATGCCCTCTTCCAAGTCCCATTCCCCCTCGTCCCCGTCCACATTCCTGGAATCCACCATGCATTATTGCTGCAGCTGGATCCTGACCTCGTGCCTCAATCTACATCCTGTAAGCAGATGTTTGATCCATCAACAACTCATAATGTCGACAATTTCGTTCGTCATGGCCCATCGATCTACAAAAATTGCAAAATAGTTGCTAGAGGGGTTGGATAAGTTTTTATAATAGATGAAAGTTATCCATGGTGTGATTTCCTCCCACCTGACAGATCGTGCACCAGAGTGTGGGTGCTGCGCTTGGCCCCACTTGTGGCTCTGGTCACAATGGCGTTCATCCCCCTTGCCAAATAGTTCATAAAAATTGGACAATAATCCTTATCATTGCCCTGACCCTTACATTTTATGCACCACATGTCTTCGTGTGCCTCTAACTGGGGCGTCTTATCTTGTTTCAAACTTTGCATCTCTAAGCATAGGTTTTGTAGTTGCGCATGGACTTGCTAAACTCCCAACCTTGGATCTTGTATTAGAGTTTCATGCAACCTCATTGTTATCTCTAAAGCTTCAGCTTGGGTTGAGATTTTTTGCTATGACAACGTCATCCTCAGATGTGGCGTCAAATACGCCACAAACCATGCACGATGTTGCGCATCTATCAGCGTCATGTAAGCCTCACGAATTGTACCCTTCAATATCTGATCTAGATCCCATGGGGTTTCACCAGGTAGAAGCACGATCTCTTTGAACTCGATGATCGACTGCGTCTCTGATTTTGGCTGACTGAATTCTTTGTTCAACGCATAGTGGATCTTTGTTATTCCTGCATTGAGACGATCACTATAGTGCTTTATATACCACGTCAATGCACGATCCTACAATCCGCTCACAAAACTAGCCTTTTTGATGTTATCATCCATAACACCTTGAGCTTCCCACTGCCTTTACTACGAACTAGAACTGATTTGGTTCCTCATTTCCTATCCCTCTAAATACAAGTAACTTGATCGCACTCGCCATTCCAACCATCGTTGGTGACGGAGGTGGGGTAGGTGAAGATGAGTTTGATGTAGGTGAAGCAGGTGATGGCATGGATAGCGGCGGTATCAGCGAAATGTGATGCTTTATCAATCAGAATACACTTCTTAGAGAGAACCCTGTGATCTCCTACTCGCTTTCTCACGATAGTGAAATGAGGGGACTGTACTCTAATCCTTCGGTCCCTCAGTTACCCGAAATATCAATGGATGCGCATAACCCGCTTTTCACATAACAACATTTTAATCCAAGTATTCAACGATTTGATGTACTTGCCCCGCGATTCTTAGAGGAAGTGCCTTTCTGCTTCATTATAACTCATAGTTGTGTCTATTGCGAATTTAGTGATAAACCCTCCTATTATTCGATCCAACTAATGATCTACTACCCATGCGATTCTATCTTTAGATACTTCTAACTTGCACACTAACTCTGGAGTCTACATGATGTGTTGATCCAATCTGCACCTTCCCTGATTGTCAGCTAGCCTTGTGATCCACTCATACAGCTCTGTCAAGAAGGACATGAAGAAGATCTCATGGATTTCGGTGTATATGTATCGTCCAGCCACCTTTCTTGAGATATCTATGGATTTTTGTTTCGTTGTACCAAAAACTCTGAAGCTTCTTATCCAACCAATCTTCAATCTCTTTTTTCATAGGGTTCCAGCATTCCAACATCAAACATCCCTTAGGTAGATCCCAGTCCCGGAAACAGAACCATTTGTTGGCTTGTTGGGGTGTGACCCAGGTTAGGAAGAATTATGAGCTAAACAAATCCTACTACTAGCTCCTTTCGGCAACAGTCCATGGAGCGCAGACTGAGGTCTCACTCGAGGTAGTAGGGGAGGGTGCTAGAACCATGTTTCTGCACCCTTGGGATGTCTTAATGTGGTTTGGAGGGATCGCAAACTGATTTGCGGCCTCGCGCCACTCTACACTTTTGTCAGACTTCCACATAGATCCACACCGATGTGTTTTATTATTAATGATTTTATTATAGATCTAATCTACTTCTTAAGGTCTCTAAGCAAACATTTACCAGTAACAACCAATGTGAGCAATCATAAATACACATAAATCCAAAACATAGCAACAGATAGATTCGCGATAAAGAACACAATGATTTAGAAATTCTTATTTTTATTTATCTCTTTCTCAGTACCACCAGATCCACCCAACGCACTCAGTTGCAGGGGTCCATGCACATTGTTGCAGACTCTACCAGGCCTTTGCGCACACAGCCGCAGAGCCTCTATCTATCTACCAACACCCTTGACTCAGACTTACAGACGCAGAGAGAATATTGCCTTCATAAACCCATAACATTAAGATCCAAACAAAACTGACTTCTAACCTTAGAGCCTTGCTCTATTTATATATTCCCATGTCCCACGGACCATGGGCAAGCCGACTCACTTTCTATTTTCTTACATTATTTTTGGGCGGACAACCCTTTGACTTGACTCATTACAACTTGCGCTTCGTGCACCTCATGGAGCCTTTACCATACGATTACCCAAAATTACAGACTTGAAGCCCCAAAACTGTTACGCGAGGCCTCCGCTACCCAACAATCTCGTCAGCCATCATTAGGAACTCAAGTAAAGAGTCCTTAATGATAGGTGATGAGATTGCTAGTATGAAAAAACTTATATGAAGGTGATTAGAAGCTCTACAAAATATACACTCATAAACATTTAAATCAACTAAAATATAAACTAAATTAGTATGTTATTTTTAGGAAATTTCTCATAAATAATAATTAAATTAAAAATAATATCATATTTAAAAAATATACAATAAATATTACCATTAATAATATTAAATAAAATACAATTACTTATAATTTTGATATACCAGGGTTTGGATTGATGGTGAATGGGTGCATTGTTAAGGCACTCCATGTGATAGGTCACTGGTTCAAATCCCCCATGGGTCTTACCTACCAAAAACAATTTGATATACCAATTAAATAATATTGTTGAAAGCAATTTCAATAAAAATTATAGAATATATCACTTGTTTTATAAAAAAAAAAAGAAAATCACTCCTACCATAAACAAAATAAATTAAATTAAAATACTTTATGTGTTTATAAAATTATATTTCAATTGAGGGTAATTATAGATAGACATCAATCCATAATAAACATGATTATTATAAATCATTATACGTCTCAAATTATTAAAATAGAAAAAAAATATTATACATATATATGTGTATATGTGAAACAAAAATTTTAACAATAAAAAAATAATCCTACTTTCATGCCACCATGGCATATCTAGCTCATGGTCTTAAGTAACATATAATAATAAAATAACCATGTTGAAAAACCTTTAAAACATATTTAAACACAACGTAGATAAGAGGTCAAACCCATCAAGAGGTAGGTATAGTAATAAATGGTATGGCTTTGAGAGAAAACTTCATGAATTGCATTACATTATCATGTTATGTTGTTAATGTTATTTATCTACATGAGCACGTGCATGTGCATTAAGTTGTCTTTTTTTTTTGGCATTGTTTCTTACTACCTTTTTTTCTTTTTTTTCTTTTTGCATTTTTCATGTTTTTTTCATTTCATATATATATATAGAGAGAGAGAGAGAGAGAGAATTCCTTAGTATTTTGAAGGAGGGGGTTAAGCACTAGAGATTATTTTATTTTTCAGATGAGAACATGGAGAATATGGTTTAGCATATGACCCAAACAATTGCATGATGGGATATGAAGTTTCAACAAGACCCTCAAGCTTTATTGGCACATGAAATCCTTCATGGATAGAGTCCTCAAGAATAATGAAATTGAGTGTAAAAGTCATCTTTGTTGGTAACTATATGCACATAGTTAGATTAAAAAACATGAAACCTTATACAGATTTCACTGTTACCTCTACCTAATGAGTTTTTAAACATTTCTAGCTCTCAAGGTTTGAAATTTGATTCTCTAGATCCTCTTGTCATTTTTCTTAGTCTTATAAAAACTACTCACCATTGTCACTAGTAAGACCAACTCATTTTGCAATATGATGGGTTGGCATTAATTAATTTGATTTTAAACCTCTGTTTAAGGGTTGGTTTTAATTTTCATTGTTACTAAAAAAAATTCAAATTCATATTCACATTTTAAATTATCATAAGTTTAATCTTCTCCAAACATTTCTTTATGTTGGACATTGAAAAACAATTAAAAAATAACAATATAATAATATAATGAGAAGTAAATAAGAATCAATTAAAGTAACAAGTTTGATAAAATGATAAGTGATCACAAATCATACCTTTTATGTTGTCTATCCCAATCAATATTTTCTTATCATTACGAAAATCCCAAGTCATATTCATGCACCACTAGTGGAGTATTTTAATAAAGCTCCTCAATACCAGTGATCCTTTTATTCTGATGGGAATATTATCTCTGTATAAATTCTCAATATCAAAATTTGTCATATATTTTGTGTGAATGATGTCATGTCAAACCCGTTGTCCATTCATGGCCCTCTAGAAAGATTTACTCAACATTGTATATCCAAAAGTTCCATGTTCCAGCAACCCCCAACCACCGAATTCCTTTGGAATAGACAATCCGACCCACCTGCAAAGATGATATTTTGTAGTAGTTCTTGCCCGAGGCAAGAGGAAGGTAGTTATGATAGATTTAATCTTTAAGGAAATGGAAAAAGGGATCATGAATAAGTGTGCCCAAAATATAGATAATTGCTGCAAAATCACCTGAACAAGAATATATCTTCCACCCAAAGTGAGAAATATGTGTCCATGTGTTCAATTTCCTCTTATATTTGTCAACCATTGATAACTAGTCTCTAATTCTGTAGTTACTAGGATTTGAGCTTATAACCCAAGTAGGTGAGTCCTTCCTCCATTGGGGTTATCTGAAAACCAAATATGCCTACAATGCATTCAATGTCCAACCTGTGTCTCTAGAGGATAAATAGAGCATAGATTTGTTACCATTTTTAAGGAGCCCAGAGGTCGCTCCATATCTAAGATATATATAGCGTAATGCAGACCACTAAGACCTAGATATAATTTCAAAGGTTTGTATATCATCAATAAAAAACAAGTGAGTGATGTTGACCTATCTAGAGATATTTAAACCCTAAAATAAACCATGAGAATGTGCCTCTTTGATTCTCAAACTAAGACCATTCATGATGAGAATAAATACTAAGGGGGAAAGGGAGAACCCCTCTTTAAGACCTCTACCAGAGTAGAAAAAGGTGCAAGAAATACATTGATCAGAACAACAAAAAAAACCTAAGTAATACAAGCCATTATCCACTCCACATTATGAGACTCAAGACCAATCTTGTAGAGAATGAGTGTAATATATGACTAGTCCACACTGTCATATGCCTTGTGTAGGTTGGTTTTCATCACCACCGCCTCCTTCTTATAGGAATGGATAGGATTGATAGATTCTTGTGTTGATTCAATTGCATCATAAATCGAGTGATCATTTAAAAAACCAAATTGTTCTCGATAGATATGCAAAGATAGTACCTTATTGATGCACCTTGGAATCACTTTAGAAATAAGCTTGTAGAGAATGTTGCATAGTGAGATAGGTATGTAGTCTCGGAATTTTTTTGGGGAAGAGGACTTCAGGATGAGAGCTAAAATTGTTGAATTTATGGCACCAGTAATCTTACCCCGAGTCCTAACATTTTCCAAAATCTCCAGAATATTATGTCCCATCTGCTCGAAAAAGCGTATGGAAAACTCCACTATCCATCCATTCGGTCCCAAACTTGTCTTTTCCAAAAGACATTTCTTCTAGATTAACCGGGCTATAAATATCATCATTTGCATTATGGTCAAATATTTTTGGATATAGGTCCAAAGCCCATATATGATCCTTGTAATCCACATTCTCCCGGCCTTATTAGACGGTTTGAAAAATTTGACAACATCATCTTGTATCTCAGGAGTAGGTGTTTGGAGTCCCCATCTGAGGATTCAATGTGCCAGATAGTATTAATATGTTTCTTATAATTTGCGAACCTATGAGAAAAATTAGTGTTACAATCTCCCTCACATAACCATATTGATTTGCTCTTGAGCCTCTAGGTTGCTTTTTGAATGTCAAGGATCTCACTCTTCCTTTCTTCTAGCAATTTTGGATGATGGAGATCCCCCCAAGTTGGATTTTTTTTGTTCCATGGCTCTGCCAAAACTAGACATGTCACAAGTGATCTTCTGTAATTTCGATATCAACCCTTGTTTTTTAATTATTTCCTATGTCCTTGTTAGACTTTTTATGATGTTGATATTTTCATAATGGTCTACATGGGAGATAGCATTCATCTATGTCCAAGAGGACTTCACCAACACATTATAATATTTATCTTCAAGCCAAACTCCATAGAATTTGAAGGATAATCCTCGACGGATATTCTCCATCCTCCACTAGAGAATAATGGGTAGATGATCATATATGTATGTATTGTATACACTAGACTTCAAATTACCTAGGCTCTCTATCATATTTTCTTGTATGAGGACTCGACATTTCCCAACATGTTCTTCACCCACTCTTTGATTATTCCATGTGGGGGAAGTGGAAAAGGACAAATTTCCACCAAATTATAACCAATAGAAAGATTATATAGATGATTCACAAGTGGATCTGGCATATTGTTCTTTCCCCAAGACTCTTGTGCCATGAGAATGGCATTCAAATCACCAACAATGATAAATCCACTAATCTTAATAAGATTGCATTGTTGAATCTGGTTTGAGAAAGTTGAACGATTATGACATAGAGCATATATATTAAGCATATGTATATGACAAGGTGTTCCTAAGATATGTCTAGACAAAATGATGCCTGCAAAAAGACAAGGATGCAAGGTGGTACAAATAACCAAAGAAGGGGATTCGATATGTTGGGGAGTAAGAGGATTCGAGGTCACAACTTCATGAGGAAAGGAAGAGGTTGAGCAACAAGGAAAATTAACATATTCGAATGTAAATAATCCATAGAGTGTTCATGAGAACAACTTGATAGTAAGCATGGTGGCCAAAAAAGAATACATATAGTCTAGAATACTCCAAAGTATGACACTTCCTCACCAAAAGTGTGATACCATGCTCATTCACACCCATATAGCCCCACAAGTAGCAACATAGAATCACATAGAGATAACACTTGTTTTGAAATTTCCAAGAAATTTGATAAAAAGTTAAACAATTGATTTTGTCTTCACCTATTTTAATTAAAAAAAATTAAAAAAGTATTTATAATGATTAAAATACCAAAAACTATATAAAAATAAATATCAATTTAAATCTATCTTAATTCAAATTTCTCAAAAATTGTCATTTTAAATATTTTAAATTATAAATCTGAAAACAAATCCTTTAATATTTCTCAAAATAATAATCATTTTCAGAAATTCATTAAAAAAAAATTACAAGCATAATTACAAATTAATTACATAGAATAAATTTATGTAAAATATTACACAAAATAACATTAAAATTTAAATATATTGAAATTAATTTATCCCAGAAATCTTAAGTTATCAAAAGCCAAATATATTGATCTGAAACCAGAATCACTTCCCATTTCCACCCACTCCTCCCATTAACATTCCATTTTAAACACACCTATTAACTCTCTATTTTAAACCTATACTAAGCCTATATTAGATGGCCATACACATATCCAGAACACATTTGCACTCCAATCACACTTATACAATTTCAACGTTTATAAAATACAGAAATGAAATAATATCAATGCCAGAGAAATACAATTTCAATGTTTATAAAACACAGAAATGAAATAATATCAATGCCAGACAATTTTAAAGCGGAAATAATGTCAATGCCATACCATTTTAGAGCCGAACAATCGAAAGACTGCTTTCATATATTCAAACACAGGACAAGGAGGAAACTACACTAAGATATCTATCTCACACCCATTATGTTATGACATACCTTTTCTAAATGAAATCTTCCCAACCAACCCAGCAAAAAAAAGGAGCACGAATGATATCAGGCCTATCTAATGGTCTTATATCCGTGGAATACTGTGCGTATCATGAAAATCTAACTATTCACTTCAAACATTTAAAAAAATAAACTTCTCAAAAATGGCACTCTGCCGTGCATCTTGAAGATCATCAGCAATGACAGTTGTACTGTTACTAAAAGAGATAGTCTGTGTTGGGTATTTTTGCTTCTGTTTGAGATGGGAAAATACCAAAACCATAAAATATAAAACACAGAGACTATGCTCTATTTCCTTTGCTCCAAGATCTTTTACACAGAGAAGTCTTTTAAAAATAATTACACAGGACAGAGTATTTCACCACCATAAAATTTCCATTCATTAAACAAAAACAATTACATATTCATCCTCTTTCACTCAGAGGGATTCACCAAAACATTTACACAAAAGTTACTCTGCCTCCTATGAAATTTTACACCACTGTGTGTAAATATTTCATTTACATTCACTACTGTGTGAAAACAAAACTTACAGGGAGTTACAGATTTACCTTTTCACCTGTGTGAAACAACTCATGGATTTGAAACAAAACAACCCACTGGTTTTTCATTCACTTCTTCTCCTGCACTGCTGTGCAAACTTTACTTTTTACATTACAAAGACAAAGAAAATCTTTTCACTGTTGCTGCATAAAAATCCCATTTTCATTACAAACCCAAAGAAAACATTTATACACTTCTGCCCCCTGCAATACAAAAATTAAACTCTGTTCTTTTTCATTCGCTGCTGCTGTAGCTGCCACATATTCAGCCTCTGCTGTAGACAATGCTACAATGGACTGCTTCTTAGAAGCCCATGAAATGGCTCCTGAACCCATATGGAAAACATAACCGGAAGTGCTCTTCCGATCATCAACACTTCCAGCCCAATCACTATCTGTGTATCCAACCAAATCTGAATGTTCTGAGACATTATATAAGATTCCAAACTTTTTGGTACCTTTCACATACCTCAAAATTCTTTTTGCTGCCTGCCAATGTGCCTCCTTTGGCCTCTCCATGAATCTGGAAATTAAACTAACAGCATACATTATATCAGGCCTAGTTGCTGTTAAATACATAAGGCTGCCTACAATACTCTTGTACAAACTAGGATCAAAATCCTTGCTGCTGTCCTCTCTGCTGATTTTTAATCCCATTACTGTGGGAGTGATCACTGCCTTACATTCTTGCATGTTAAATCTGCTCAATACTTGATTTACATATCTTGCCTGTGAGATAAAAATTCCTTTTTCATTTTGATCTACTTCTATGCCTAAGAAGTATCTCAAGAAACCCATGTCAGTCATTTCAAATTCCTCTTTCATGACTGATTTAAAATTCTTAATGAGCTGATCATCATTACATGTAAAAATAACATCATCAACATATAAGACAACAATTAAAATTTTACCATTTTTTTCTTTGATGTAGACGGTGGGTTCTCCTTCACACTTGTCGAATTCATTATCCAATAGATATGAATCT
>APFE030396833.1:0-13345 GCA_000404065.3 Pinus taeda | reverse complement strand
AATTTGGGAATGCTGATGTGAAGAATTTCTCAGGCAAAGGCAAGAAGGCACAGCTGAAAGTTGAAAACCAATTGGACCACTTTGTTTTGAACAAAAGGGAGGAAGGCTGGAAAGAGGCTGATAGAATGCTAGAAGGCCTTGGCCTAAAGACCAGTTTCCTCTGGAAACTCTATGACCCCAATCACTCCATATCACTAAGAAGGGTCAAATATAGGCTCTCTAGTTATGACCATGTAAGGTTGCCTCACATTGAAAAATATGCAAATCAACCAAAATGGAAAAGAGGCACACTAGAGGAACCTATCACACAAGAAGAAATGAATGAGAGAGCAAGAAGAAATCTTCTTAAATTGGCTGACTTGGAACTTCCTGCACAGGTATTCTCTCTGCCAAAGCCTCAAGTAGGAGCAGTTGCCTCATCCTCCACAACACATCAGGAGGCAGTCCAAACTACAAGTCAAGCTCACAGCAAAGGCAAGGAAAAAGAGATGGAACAAGAACAGGTACAGCAAGCATAGGTTCAACAACCTCAACAGGTACAACAGCCACAAAAGGAGCAGCCAGGGCAGGGAGAATAGACAGCAGAGGCCCCAATGGTCACAGAGCAACAACCAAAACAAATGGCACCTCCGAGGCAAGACTCAAGGATTGATTCTTCTGTCCTCCAAACCCCACAAAGGGAGGACATCAACAGGAAAAGGGACAGAGAGACTCCGCTTACCACCTCAACAACTCAAGGGGAGAAGAGGCAAAGGCTAAACCCTTTTTCTGAAGAAGAAATGCCAATAGGGAAAACTTCAGGTACAGGCCTGCCCAGCATGGAGGCCTCAGCCAGTTCCTTCCAGCAAGAACAAGAAAGGGCAGCAGGAGGAGAAGTTAGCTCCTCAGGCCAACAGAGGGAAGGCAAGAAGAGCATCAAACAACAATTTAAGGACATCAAAAAGAGAAATGAACCCTTAAGGCTGCAATTATACAATCATTTATTAAAAATGGCTCCCACTAACCAGCAAAGACTCATGTCTGCATATGATGCACATGAGGGTAAAATGATAATGAGCCATTTCACACCAGTAGTGCAGCAACCACAGTCAGCTTCCGATTATATCAGGACAAACCTTGAGGTCCTGGCCAAGGACATCCACCCAATGGATCAGATCGAATTGCACAAACAAACGGGTGAGATGGTGTATGCCACCTTGGCAGACAAGACCTTGGTGAACTATAGGCTACAAAATAGCCTAAATAATACTGCTGCACAACTTGAGTTGGAAAGGGCATCCTCTCAAGCAAAGGACAACAAGATCAAAGCTCTAGAAGACATCATAATAGAGCTTGGACATGATCCTAAGGATGTCAAGGCAGTACAGGAGATTCTGAAGCTAAGGGATGCTGATATGGCAGCACTAAAAAAAATGATAAAAATCCCAGCAACTCTTCATCCTCAAACAGAAGAGATTGTCTAGCTCAGACAAGACAAGGATGCAGCTGCTATGCTGGTTACATTATATAAAGATCTCATCCACACACAAGAGAAGCTGCAGGAATCAGAGGCTACCCTTTAGGCAGCATTGCAGCAAAAGGAGGCAGGACAAACTTCACAGCCTCCTCTAGAAACAATTAATATGGAGGAAGCTCCTCAAACCACTGCCCCTCCCAGTCAGTAGACACAACAAGCAGCACCGTCCACCTCAGCACCAACAACAGAGCAGACTGAAAGCCTCGACATGCAGAAGCTGAGAAATGAGATTCAAATCTTGGAGGCTCAAATGTCAGAGTTGAATCAGGCCAAAGACACTCTGGCTAAAATCAATGAGAAATATGACAAGTCCAAGCAGAATGTGGCTGAAAGAGAAAGAGAGGTAAAGGCTCTAGAAAAGAGAATAAATGAGCTAGAGAAGGAGCTCACACTGGACAAGGTGACAGCTGAGCTCAAAAGGATCCTATGGGCCAATATTGGCCAGTCCATTATAGACCAGTGGGAGTACATTGAGGCCATTCATGAGCAAATGGCGCTCATTGGAAAAGCACACAGAGAAATCCAAAGGGCAAGGGCATCTCTAGGCAACATGCCTGAGATTGCCACTAGAATGATAAATGTGCTTAACTACAGGAAAATCTCTCAGCTCATCAAAATGGGAATCGCCAACAGGACTGAGACCATTTCAATGATCAAAAGGGTCCTGACACTAAGAAACCTAGTTTAGACCCTGGAAAGAAGAAGCCAGGATATGCAGGCAGATATCAATAAGTTCCAGGACAGGTTCATGGCATTACAAAACAGAGGTCTTCCTAGCCTGACGGAGCCATCAGGAAGGCTGCTCTCACATGAAAAATAAGCCAAGAGAGTCAACACTTTTGCTGCCAATCAGATTGTAGAGACAGCCAGCACATCAGCAGAAGTAGGGCCAGCAACAGGACAGACCCTTTTCAACAGGGTGGAGAGCTTATTCTTCATTATGAATGAGATCACTCACTTGTTTGATGAGCCTCCCCATTTTTACAAGTATACAGAGGCAGATGAGACCATTGGGTCAATTTTGAGGCATCAATTGCCTACACAGGAAGTCTGGAACAACTTGATACAATTACTGCTGAAGCAAAGTCAGTAATTATGTTGTTTCTTTTTTGAAATATGCAAATTTTCATGCAGAGGAAAATAAGGATACATCAGCAAATAGGCAGGGAAGGCTGAGCCAACTCAGCACAAACATTCGGCCACCACAGCATCACTGACAGTCACAGGTGACAGGGCCGAAAAGCTACAGGAGGACAGAGCTGCACAGACACGTCATTCAACAGTTATAACAAAGCGCTCAACCGACTCAGTGAGCTCCAAAGGCCAAAACCTTCTGACAGGAGTAAAGAGCATTTATGTTGTATTAAAAGCTGTAATAACTTCTTATCTACTACTCCTGTACGAGTTAAAGAAGATATTTTATCTCTCAGATGACTCAATGCCTGAGATATTTTGTATGAAACACTTCTATATATTCCCCCTCGCATAAGTTAGCAGGGGTTGGACGTTGGATGTCGGATATTGTTCATATCTATTCTATTGTTCTTTTACTGTAACTCTCAGAGAAGTAATACAAAAGATGATGGAATTTCAAAAGCTCTATGTTGCTTGATGTTTTCTGGTGTTTAGCTGAAAGTTGCAGGATTCCTGCATATCTCATGGCACAATAAGTTTTTCTTATAACTCTTTGTTATGTGTTTTATTATCTTTCATATCTCTTTCATATTCCTGTGTCTTACAGTTTATAGCAAGGAAAAATAATAGTTCCAGGATTTAATCACAGATTACCCTGAACTCAATCTAAGGTATTCTGAATGTTTTTCTTCAAATTATAGTAATAAAGGTGTAATTATTAAATGCTACCCTTTCACACTATACCTTTCACAGTGATTATTGTTTCAGGAATTCAAGTCTGCTCCTGAGGAATACATCTCCTTCTCACACCCTAGCTTAGTGGAAAGTTCTTAATTGCTTTTCACTGGTTGTTCACATTTCACCATCATAAATTCAAGTTTGTTTCGTGAAGTACCTAAATGGCCCTGTAACTCCAACTGCTCAAACTCAAGATCTCAAGAAACCAGTAGCCATAGACTCCATTACCCAATGGACTAACTTTATCTGCAGATCTCCACTTTAAGTACAGAAAGAAATACTTCCAACCAAACATAAACCAAAAACCTTTACTTCATAACTAGCCTAATATCACCACAGAACAGAGACAAACCTTATAGAGAGAGCCCTCTCTGATTACAGCTGGGCTAGAAGCTGTAGTCCAAAGATTGGTTAGTGGTTACCCCAGCCGTATTCCCTTGGGAGTCATAGGGAACAACCTGGGTGTTAGCATAAATGGCGACTCCACTGGGGACCTCTTCAGGATTTAGAAAAAACTATATATCTACTAAAGTTACACTTGAAACCTGAATATCAATCAAGAAGCCTTCAAACTTGTTTCTGTACCAACACTAACAGCCTCAGGGAAGAGTTGATTCAGTTAATCTTCATACTCATTTTAAGATACTATATCCTTTTCAAAATCTTGTCCAGTCCTTGCGAGATACAAATTTTCCTAAAAAACTCAAAAGACTAGCTCAGAAACTGGCTCCCAAGAAGAATCTTCGATACACTAGGGCAAATCCTGACCCAAACCCACCTACTATCTTTTAAAATCCTAATACAATCCCTAAATTTATCAAGAAGTAGCAAGGGCCAGATAAGCTTGTTGACTTAAATCCAGAGACAGTTCACCCCAACCCCATCTCCACTCCAATCAAGGTTCTTTTTCACTCCACCCCTAATTCCCCTAGTTCTCCATCCACATCCCAAAGCCCCCCTCTCACATCCTCATCCCCCACAGATACTCCCTTGACCAACACTCGAGTCTCTGCTATACCTGTTACCCCTCTGGTACCCATTGTTCCTTTTGTCCCAGTTGTCCTTGTCAATCCCCCAAACCTTGTGAATATGGCTATGAGGTATGCACCTCTGCAATTACCTGCTAATCCTGTAGCTCTACCTCAGGATTACCAAGCCAAAATCTCATATTTTGACTCCACTGGCCCTTACTCTGTTATTCAACATGCCAAGAGAATGCAGGATCATTTTGAAAACTATGAGATAGATGATGAAAGTGTGAGGATGAGAATTTGTGTCCAAAGCCTAACGGGTGATGTCAGAACTTGGTTCAGGTCACTTCCTGCAAATACCATTACAATCCCTGATGAGCTTTACCAAGCCTTTACCAACAGATGGGAGAAAAAGAAGGATCCCTTGCACATACTTGGTGAATATGACATGATTAAAAGAGGTCCTCAAGAAACAGTTCTGGAGTACTGTGCCAGGTTCAACAATGTATACAATGCAATACCCCAAAACTTAAGACCTCCTCCTGATTTGGCCTTATACAAATTCCCTGATGGATTTGACCTTGACATGGCTTATCAATTAAAAGAAAGAGCCCCTCAAACCCTTGAAGAAGCACAAAAGGTTGCTGTCACAGTCGAGGCTAACCTAATTGCTAAGAGGAACAAGGCAAGATTGGAAAAAAGAGTTGCCTTCAAAGAGGAACCCTCAACCTTTGACCAGAAATTGGATGCAATAATCTCTGGTATGAAGAGGTTGGGTGACAGGGTAGAATCTGTGGAGAGAAAGTCTTCATGGGAAGCACCACAAAACAACCCTAACAGAAATCCAAACTTTAGGAGAAACCAAAACCCTAATGTGGGCGAGGCTAACTCTGATCCAGAGATAAGACCCCCGTTTCAGGAAAACTATGCTGAAACATCCACTTCAGATGAGCAAGTGGATGATACCCACATTCACCTAATGGGCCTTGATGATGAGCACTAAGTTTTTCTAAGTCAAGAGGATCATGAAGATGAGGGCATTAAACAATTCCAAACCAAGTCAGGTGAGTCATTTGACTTCAAACAAGGCTATGACACAGTTGTTTATGAAGTTCATAAACAATACAAACTAAGAAGTAGAACTATAAACATAACACAGCCTGAAGCAACAAAGGATAGACTTCAGCCCAAGAGTGCCATAGTAACAGAACCAATGAACACAAATGATTCACTTACAAAGGAAGTAACCATTGAAGAAATTATTGAACAACTTCCCTCAACACAGAAGCCACTAGCTGCATCATCTTTACAGCCTAATCCAACAAAAGTTCCACAAGAGATGAATGAAAAACAGAAGCCCCAAGATCAAGTCGAGGATAAAAAAGAAACCTTACTTAACAAAGAAAAGATGGGCACCCACAACACTAGGGTTCAAATTGAAAAACATTTTGATTTAGAAGCTGAAGTTGGCAAACTGAAAATAGCCATTCCTCTTGCAAAACTAGCCAAACATGACATCTACAAACAACAGATTAAGAAGTCCCTCCAAATCACTCGAGACAAAGACAATGTCAATGTGTTTGATGTCACCCTAGAATTGCTGTTTGGTCCAGAGGTTGATGGGAAGATAGCTGGCAAGGGATCTTACCTTTTTATGTCAGTTTACATATCCATGATAAGATACTACACAATGCAATGTTTGACTCAGGTGCCTCTCATAACCTGATGCCAAAATCAGTCATGGAAAGGCTGAATCTAGACATTACTAGACCATATAAGGACCTATTCTCGTTTGATTCCAGCCAAGTCAAGTGTTTAGGCTTGATAAAAGACTTGTGTGTATCCCTAGTCCAATACCCAAATAAAACAATCTTGATGGATGTTGTTGTTGCTGATATCCCACCAAAATATGTAATGTTATTGTCAAGATCTTGGGGGGCTAAACTTAAAGGGTCCCTTCAATTAGACATGTCCTATGCCACAATCAAAGTCTTTGGGAAACCCAAGAGACTATATAGAGAGTCACTCATGAAATACATGGTCAGCACTGAAGAAAAACCTCAACACTTTCCCATATATGTTGTCCATTCTGACATAGACTCATATATCCTTTTTAATGACAATATGGGTCACACAAATAATGAAGAAATCCAGATAATCAAAACAGATCAGCATATCAATGAAGGAACTCCTAACATAGAAACATGGGTTGAGTCAAAAGATGGAAGTGTTCAAGAGGACAAATCAAATGAAGATGAAACCAAGACACTCAAACAAGATCAAGACTTTAATAAACAAAATGCTGCTCTAGAAACAAAGTTGATCCCATCAAAAGAGAAGACTGTTCTAAAAGTCAAACTAGATCAAGAACCTAAACTTCAACTCACTAGTCCAGACCACAGAAGTATTATTCAGCCTCCCCTAGAACAAGAGATCTTATGGTTCCTAGAATTTGATGGGTCAGTCAATAAGTTGGGGGCAGGAGCTGGAGTTTGGATACATAATAAACAAAACAGCCATGCAGAGGGCCGAGCCTATAAACTGAACTTCAGGTGCACTAACAACATGGCTGAGTATGAAGCTCTCTTACTAGGCCTCAAGTTAGTAAAATCCCAACAAGCCATAAAAGTTTCAATACTGGGAGACTCAGACCTAGTTGTCCAACAAGTGAAAGGCAATTTTGTCACCAATGGCAAAAGACTGAGGTCTTATAGGTCTGCCGCTACTGAGTTACTAAAATCCTTCACTGAATTTCATATTGCCAAAATTCCTAGGCCCCAGAATCTTCATGCTCATAGTTTGGCCACATTTGCAAGTACCTGTAGGCTGCACTTTGAGCCCCATCACTGTTTCACAGCCGAGATAAAACACAGACCATCTGTCCCAAATAATGTCAAGTACTGGCAGGTATTTTATGATGATACACAAATAAATAATTTCTTGACTTTACAAGAAGAGTTTTCAGGTCTAAACATTGACACTGAGACAACAAGTCAATCACAAAGACTTGAGACAGCAAGTCAATCACAAATACTTGAGATAGCAAGTCAATCACAAATACATGGTAAAAAGAATAACCAAGCAATATCACCCAAAACAGCTAAGAAAATACTACATCCTATAATCTTCAACAAACACAGCATACAAGAAATCCAACAAACTAATCGTGAAGAGATAGCTGACTATGAAACTGAAATGATACAATTAAAGGACAATTTTCTGCCAACAGGCTTAGCTCCTTTGGAAGACATTTTTGACTCCAATGATGTTCCCAACAAACCAAAGTTGCAGCCCCTCAACACTGCCATAGAAGAATATAACATTGGGACGGTTAAACAACCTAAAGTCATAAAACTGTCTGTTGCATTACCTCTTGACCAAAATCCTAAATACATTGACCTTTTCAAAGAGTTTCAGGATGTCTTTGCATGGAGTTATGAGGATTTAAAATCCTATGCCACCTCTGTAATAAAACACACTATCCCACTCAAGCCAGATCAATATCCCTTTAAACAAAAATTAAGGAGAATCAATCCTATGCTCCTCCCAACAATGGAACAAGAGGTACAAAAAATGTTTAAGCAGGCATTATAGCACCAATCAGATTCTCTGATTGGATTTCAAACTTAGTCCCCACAAGAAATAAGACTGGTGAAATAAGGCTCTGCGTTGATCTAAGGAACTTGAATCAAGTATCCTTGAAAGATAATTACCCCTTACCCAATATGGATCACATCTTGCAGAGAGTAGTGGGAGCCTCAAGGATTTCCTTACTTGATGGGTTCTAAGGCTTCAACCAGATCTTAGTTCATCCTGATGATCAAGACAAAATAGCATTTACAACCCCATGGGGAACCTTTAAATATGTTAAAATGCCTTTTGGGTTGAAGAATGCAGGGGCTACATTCCAAAGAGCAATGGACATTGCTTTTGCTAAAGAGGTTCATGACTTTCTTGTCATTTATTTAGATGATCTCACACCTTTCTCCAAATCTGACCAAGAACATTTGAAACATCTAAGGCAGATATTCATAACTTGTAGGAAATATGGAATTTCCTTAAATCCTAAGAAATCCTTGTTTGGTTTGGAGGAAGGCAAACTGTTGGGTCACATCATTTCCAAAGATGGCATCAGAATTGACCCAGACAGAATCCAGGCCATCTTACAAATGCCTCATCCAAGAAATATAAAGGAATTACAAGCCTTTCTGGGTAAAATCAACTTTCTAAGGAGATTTATCCCAAACCTGGCTGAATTAAGCAGATTACTCAATAACATGCTTAAAAAGGATTCAAAAGTAAAATGGACAGTAGAAGCAAATCAAGCTTTTGAAGGTATCAAGTTTTCCCTCACTCTCAAACCCCAGTCTTGACCAACCCTCAATTTGATAGGGAATTCATCATATTTTCCTTTGCTTCCCAACACACAATTGTTGTTGTTTTACTACAGAAAGATGACCAAGGAAATGAGAAACCCATTGCTTTCTTTAGTAAAGTTCTTAGATATGCACCCCTCAAGTACCAGATCATGGAAAAGCAAGCATACGCTTTGGTAAAAGCTATTAAGGACTTTAGGATCTACATCCTATACTTCCATGTGATAGCCTATGTACCAAGCCCAATTGTTAAAGACATACTTACTTACTCAAGAGAACTTAGAGGGTAGAAGAGGAAAATGGATTGCAAACATTCTAGAATTTGATATTGAAATAAAACCTACAAAACTGATAAAAGGGCAGGCTTTGGCTAATAATGTCTGAAACAAATTTCCAAGCCTTGGACATCAACCAACTGGATAGTGAAATGGAGTTGGCGACTCCAAAGATCAATGTAGCCTTTGAAAAATCCCCCTGGTATCCTGATATCTGTTATGTGTTACAAAACCTGTGTGCTCCCCCAGGGCTGTCCAGAATTAAATGTAGGTTCCTAAAAATAAAAGCTTTAAAATTCTGTGTTATAGATGGCAATCTGCTTTGGAAAAACCATGAGGATATCTTATTAAACTGCTTGATTGAAAATGAGGCTAACAAGACCATGGAAGAATTTCATGCAGGTGATTGTGGTGGACATTTGTATTGGAAGTCCACTGTGGATAAGATACTAAGAGCTGGTTACTATTGGCCCACTGTTTTCTCTGATGTCAAGAAATTTACCACTTCATGTCATAAATGTCAAGTGTTTGAAGGAAAGAGACAGTTACTGCCACTACCTTTAAGGCTTATTACAACAGAGAGACCATTTCAGCAATGGGGCTTGGATTTCATTGGAGAAATTAATCCCTCATCATCAGGCCAACATAGATGGATTCTAACAGCTATAGACTACTTCACGAAATGGATTTAGGTAATCCCATGCAGACAAGCAAATGACTCCACCATCATTCAGTTTCTTGAGACCAATATCCTTGCTAGATTTGGATGTCTTGATAAGATAATAACAGACAATGCTGCTGCTTTCAGATCTAAGAAGATGGTCAGCTTCTGCCACAAATTTCACATTACTTTGGGCCATTCTACTGCATACTATCCTCAAGGAAATGGCCTAGCAGAATCATCAAATAAAAGCCTTGTAAACATGATAAATAAGGTGTTGGAAGAGAACAAAAAGAATTGGCACAAGAAACTTGTCAATGCCTTATGGGCAGATAGATTAACAACCAAGAGATCAATTGGGGTCAGCCCATATGAGTTAGCCTATGGATTAGAAGCCAAATTTCCTTCATCACTAGGGATCCCTGTCATGAAGCTACTTCAAGAAAGTCAAGCTGAGCCCGATGATATGCAAAGGAGGGTGAATCAAATTATATGTTTGCAGCAAGCTAGAGACCAAGTTTGTAACAGAGTTCAAATATTACAGGAGAAGCTAAAGAAAGCTTTTGACAGAAGGGCCAAGGCTGAGGATTTCAACATAGGTGACAAAGTTCTCAAGTGGGATTCAAGAAGAGAAAATAAAGGAAAGCATGGAAAGTTTGATTCCCTTTGGAGGAGACCGTTTATCATCCAAGCAGTACAAGGAAATAACACCTACTTTCTTAAGAATCTTGATGAAGCTGATTTGGATGAAGGACCTGTCAATGGCAGGATGCTGAAACACTATTTTGACTACCTTCCATGAATACAGTATGGCTGCCCTTGTACATAATTTACTGTGTATAGTGTTTTCTTTAAACATGTGAATAACTTAATTTTAAGGATCTTGCAGAAGCAGGAAAAGACTGTACTTCAGTAAATGTTATAAATATGACAGTCTACAATTTTGAGGGTTCAAGGATGAAAAACTCCAAATTTTGGAAGCAATAGCCAAAGGGCCAAGGCATGCTGACCTACTGTTCTTGGTCTTTCAAGAAGAAAAACCATCCCCCTGTGGAGCCACTGTTGGATACCTATACCAATAGGTTTCATATTTCATGATTGGCAAATTCAAATGCAAAATATGCTCTGCTTTGCTGATACAAAGATCACATATTTCCAAGGAAAGGCAAGGTGTGTACATGCCTTCATGTTTACCAAATTTTGATGGATGGTCCAACAGTCTAATCTGGATCATGCCATATTTCAATTTTCTGTTGTAGAATAGAGAAAGAATTTTGTCCAAACTGTTTAATCTTGGCAGACCAATAGTTAGGTAGAGAAGCTAAGGTTCCCAATTGCTTAATTTGGGGCCTTGGAAGAAATAAGGGTAGTATTAGATAGGCAATCAAAAGAAAAAGCCAGTGGAAAAGAAAAGGCACATAAGGGTCTGCAAGTCCAAGTGCACCCTCCAAGAAGAAACAAAAAATGCTAGGCAAGTAGATGGGTAGGTAGATGGGGTTGCAGAAAGTGGTGTTCCTTTCAAACTGAATCCTGCTGGTCAATACAAGGAAAGAAACACAATGGAGCATGTCTAACTTCCCTTTTTTCCTTGTTTTACACTCATTACTAACATCCCTTCACCAGTTGTGTTTGTGAAAGAATTCAAGGTTTTATGTTGGTTCTGGTTTCCTTTGAGAGCCACATTTCTTGTGCAAAATTCTTTTCATTTTGATCTACTCCCTAAGCTAAGTTGTTTTCAAATAAACTTAGTGATATCACTTCTCATTTACCCTCTTCCCCTGTATTAACCCCTAACTTCTATTATATAATTCCCTATGTCCCTTTCCCTACTATTATAACACCATGGTGTATAAACCCCAAACATTCTATAATATCCCCCCCTTGGCATTATAGCCATATGATTCACTACTAGGGAATTAAATTGACATCTGGTTAGTTTAAGAACCCAAGCCTTACCTCTTTATCTCCCTCAGAATTCATTTACCCATTCAACCCTCCATTTTGCCTAAGAAACCTTGGAAAAACCCTTTTGCACCCTTAGACCCGCTCAAAAGGCAAAATGTGTAGAAAAACCCACTTTTTCCTCCTTATCCTAAGTTTGGGACCCATCTGTGCTTTTATACGAAATTGCATGAAAAACCCACTTAGCCTGAGTTTTTTAAGCCATGCGTGATTTTGCAAAAATACATTGAAAAACCATAATTTTCGCCTTATCCTAAAGTTTTCGACTATGCGCGACTTGATAAAGAAATACATTAGAAAACCATGAAATTCATTAATATTTCTAAGGGCCCCGCCGGGCACAAATCCCGTGGAAAATAATTTTTAATGCCCGCCTAACGCCGTATCATTCGCACGGTTCATCAGCCCGTCGACCGTTCGATCGGGCGCTTTTCATCCAACGGTTGACGTGGATATCGGACCGGCCCCAACGTCCGAACGATATCGTCCGATATCTGTCAGAGGCTGACGTCAGGCCTCGGCCACGCGTCGCCCCCACAGCGTATCAGAGGCCCCTCTGACAGATTCCCTTCCGTATCATAAGCGGTGTGATATGATACCGCTGTGGTTTCCGGTTTTCCGCTAATCCGCCTGCCAGCATCATCGCCGCGTCACTGCCTGCTTCATCGCCGCGTCCGCACCCCCGTCCGCCATTGCTCCACTTGTCCGCCACCTCACCACCCCCGTGGACCACTCATAAGCCGCCATGCCACCTGATGACGTCATGCTGACGTCATCTGACCCTGACCCACCCGATGACGTCATGCTGACGTCATCCAAAAAAAGCGCGAATGTCCCAAAAATCCATATTTTTGCCAATTTTTCGCGTTTTTTGCACTTTTTGCAAAAATTGTTGTTGCACCTTCTGCATGCATTTTACGTCCAAATTTGCACCAACCTACTCAAATCGACTTGGAGACCTTCGGCGCGCCCACCCACCTGCATTTGTGACCCAGACTGCCAAGTTTACCAGGTATTTATCCCTGCAAATCCTCTCTGCCCCTGGTTTTGTCTGCAATAGCTGAGAATTCACTTAAGACACTGAAAAATGCATAATTCACCGGCAAAATTCCTTGCACCCAGTTCCCATTGGAAATCGAGCGGTCGAAATTCACTAGCTGAGCCTGGTTTAACAAAAAATTTCACCAAAACTTGCATCCCGTTCGCGCAGTCATGAACAGGAAACCCGAAACTTATACCTAATTATTGTGAAAGGTCTGTTAAAGACAAGTATCTGCCTTCTCAAGTGACTGTGTGCAGTATTTCAATTGCTGCAAGTTCACCCTATCGTCCTATATTTTCTCAATTCACCTTTTCTTCCAAGAAATACTTTTTTCTGCTACTCAGCACAAGTAACACTAATTTGCATACAAAGCAGAGTTCTTAACTAACCATGGAGACTCCAGTAGCACCTGTGGCCCTCAATGTTACCCCTTTGAATGCCCCTCAGAGAGAATTGGAGTGGCAAGATTTAGCAGACTTGGATTATCAAATCTTAGAGGACTCCCTAACACACAGCAAGTTCCACCTCCACCTGCTAAATGAATTAAAGGCTAAGCATGTAGATGGAACAGATATATTGCGCATTTGGGATTCCTTCCTCCCAATCTTCAAGCTTCCTCAGGTCAACCAATTCCCTGACCTAATTCACCTATGTGCTGTATGTTATGATC
>APFE030396829.1:984-12641 GCA_000404065.3 Pinus taeda | reverse complement strand
CATGTTTTCAAGTGACTTTCTCTCTTTTGAAGTTTTGACAAGAAGAGCAGAGGTATGGGGCTTGACAAAGAGGACAATATGGCTATTGATGGGGCCATATAACTGCAGATAGTCAAGGTGACAAAATTCAGTGTAACAATAATTATAGAGTTTGGGCATGATCCCAATGATGTTAAGGCCATACAGGAGGTCCTTAAACTAAGGGATGCAGATGGAGCTGCAATTAAGAAGAAAATGAAGATCCCACCAACTCTACATCCACAAACAGATGAAGTTTCCCAGCAGAGACAAGAAAAGGATGTCACTACACTGCTAATGACCTTATATAAGGAACTGGTTGACACCCAACAAAAGCTGCAGGACACAGAGACTACACTAGAAGCAGCTATATAGAGGAGAGAACAAGGGCAGTCTTCCAAACCACCCACAGAGACAATAGACCTCGAGGAGACCCCTAAAGAGGACATCCCTCCAATGCAATAGGCACCAGAAACAACACCGGCCACTACAGCACCAACAACAGAGCAGGCCGAGAGCCTGGATATTCAAAAACTAAGGCAAGAACTCCAGGTGCTAGAGGCTCAGATGTCAGAACTCAATCAAGCCAAGGAAAGCTTAGCAAAGATAAATGAGAAATATGATAAGTCTAAGCAAAATGTGGCTGAGATGGAGAGAGAAGTAAAAGCTTTGAAGAAGACAATTGCACAGCTAGAAAAAGAGCTAAATTTTGAAAAGGTTACAGCAGAGCTTAAGCAGGTGATTTGGGCTGCTATTGGGCAATCAATAACCAACCAATGGGAGTACATTGATGCCATTTATGAGCAAGTGGGACTCATTGGCAGGGCAAGAAAAGAACTGCAAAGAGCAAGAAACTCCCTAGGCAACATGGCAGACCTTGCCCCTAGGATGATTGAGGTCCTTAACTATAGGACTAGTTCCCAGCTGGTAAAAATGGGAATTGCTAATAGGACTGAAACCATTTCCCTTATCAAAAGAGCCACAACAATGAAGAATTTAATCCAAACCCTGGACAGGAGAATCCAGGACATGCAAGCGGATATAAATAAATTTCAGAACAGGTTTGCAGCCCTGCAGGACAGAGGGCTCCCCAACTTGCTAGAATCAGGGAAATTACTCTCGCATGAAAAATATATCAAGAGGGTAAGCACTTTTGCAGCAATTTAGATTGCTGAAACACCAGGAACATCTTCAGTAGGCCCAGTAACAGGGCAATTTTTTTTTGAAAAGTTAGACAATTTGTTTTTTATTAGAAATGAAGTTTCACATCTGTTTGATGAGCCTCCTCATTTCTATAAGTACACAGAAGCTGATGAGACCTTAGGGTCAATTTTGAGGCATCAGCTTCCCCCTCCAGACACATGGCAAGATTTGATAAAGTTACTTTTAAATCAAAGTTAAGAGGATTAAATCTTTGTTGAAAAAAGATTTACATTACACATACAGAAGGGCAAAGGCCATAACAGCAAATATGAAGACGCTGAGCCAACTCAGCATAGGTACTCAACATCAGCAACAGCATCAGCAAGCACAGGTGGCAGGGTCAAGAAGATACAAAAAATCAGAGTGGCAAAGCGCTTCATGCTACATTTATGATAAAGCCGCGCAACTAACTCCGCAGTGCCCAAAGGTCAAAAGGTTATCCTGACAGGAGTTAAAATCTTTTAAGAATCATTTATACTTGCAATAACTTCTCATCTACTCTCCTTGTACAAGTGTAAGAGATATTTTCTTCTCAGATGACTCAATACCTGAGATATTTTTGTATGAAGCCTCTATATATTCCCCCTCGCGTTTGTTTAGAGACGTTGGACTCCGGATGTAAAGAAGCTCTCGTTTTCTCTTCTGTTGCTCATATACTGTAAAGATTCAGGCAGCTAATACAAAAAGCAATGGGATTTCTTCAGATATTGTCTCTCATGATGTTTTGCTGGTGTGTGGCTTAAAGTACAGGATTCCCGTGTATTCCATGGCTCAATAAGTTTCCTTACTCCTTACTGTTATGATTATGTTTGCCATACTTTCTTGTACCTCTCATGTTTCCCGCACATATTCAGTTCTTTGAATAGCTAGAAAAAAGAATAACTCAGGATTTAATCTTTGATTACCCTGATTTCAATCCTAGCTATTTGTATATGTTTTCTTCAGTTATGGTACTTAAAGAGTAATTCTTCAATGCTACCTTTAATACTGTATCATCACCAGAGAATGTTATTCCAGGAATTCAAGAAATTGCTCCCAGATAACAGACCTCTTTCACACCAGTCAACTTAAGTAAAAAATTCTTCATTGCTTTTTGCTAAGTTGTTTCCATTTTCATCTCTCAATCTTCATAGTTTGTGTCACAGAATACATACAGGCCCTGTATTTTCCTTACATTTCAGTCAAAACCTCATGGGAACAGTAGTCCAAGACCCCATTGCCCAATGGACTAGTTACACCTAAAATCAGACACTAAAAGTTATCAGGAGCATCCTCCCAACCAAACACAAAAACAACCAAAATTTCACTCCATAACTAGCCTAAAACCTTCACTGAAAGCAGTGACATAACTAATAGAGAGAGCCCTCTCTGATTACAGCTGGGCTAGAAGCTGTAGCCCAAAGATTGGTTAGTGGTTACCCCGGCCGTATCCTCCCTGGAGTCAAAGAGGACAACCTGGGTGTTAACACCACTTTCCTTCTTTAATCTTCTGCAATTGAACAAATGAAGTGTTAAGGTAGAATCCATAAATTTTCCATGATCTTCCTTTAAATTTGTTTAATTTTCCATGTTTTCGTTTGTTTAAGGGGAACCCTTGAAAGTTTCTTGCTCTCCTTAACCTCTCACCAGTCATATCTATCCATTCAATCACTTTAAAGGCATCAAAACAATCGCCTATCTTGCCCCAAGTAGACCTCTGCAAAAGCTATGCCTCATCCCCACACCCAAAATTTCCTTTCCCTTGACTTCAACAAAACCACAAAAAATCAATTCCAAAGTCCTTGTACTTCATACCTAGCCTAAAATTAGTCATCAATTCAGTCATCTCAACCTCGTTGATTATCTTTTGCCGAGATTGACCTGGAGAGAGCCCTCTCCTGTCCTTGTAGGGCTAGCTATGAGGCTGAGTGTGGTTTGATGTAGCCTTGAGACTTACCTTATTTCAGCCTAAGGTAGATTTGAGCGCTAACATATTCAAAGATGGTGAGTTCAGTTTTCACGTGAACTTAAAAGAGAAATAAATTCATATGCAACTCAAGATGATAAACATGAAGAGAAGAAACTAGAATTTGATAACGAAGTTCACCACTCTCGCGCTACGTCTCTGGGCCATGCTCCACTAACTAGGCTTGCTATATTGATTTCAACAACAAATGAGTACATCAAAAATTGTTGACACAAGAATGTCTTGTTTCTCCTACAAATGAACATTCTCCTATAAAGAATCTCACTAAAAAATATGACTCCCTACATCAAATCATGAATGTCAACAGAAAAAGGACACTCTCATAATAGGTCCTTTTACTCCACCTAAAATCCAAGCACAAAAACACACAATAGCTCCACAATGATGTGTTGAAAAGAGTTTCTATGATGAACACATTGAGAAAAGAATGAAAATGGTTGCTCTACTGAACTAATTGTTAGCTCCGCTACATACTTTGGCATTTTAGAGGACCAAATACCAACTCAGTCCTTGGTTTTTTGCTCAAAAGAGGTCTGCACTAGTTATCACCCTCCTTCTCCTTCACCTCGCTTACTCCCTTTCACCCCGCTGCCTCTTTTTTTTCCTTCACTCTGCCTATATTCTCATACTCCTGTAATCTCTTTTTCCCTCCATTTCCCAAATAAACCTTCTGAAATCTGACAAAGCCCCTTTTAGCCCCAACCCTAAGCGCGAAACTCAAACCTTCCGTGGGACCCGACCATGTAACTTAGCGCTTTCGTAACTCATCGCAATCGCATCCATGTATGTGTAAAGGCCCAAGCCCCTTGCTTTCCACCAATGCGATATTCTTAAAAGTAGTTAATTCCTTATCGGGTCCAGGCTTTAGTCGCTATTGCAAATCGAAATGCATGTGTATAAGGATATGCCCCTTGTCTTCTGTCGACGTGATATTGCGATCGCTCCTCCACCGTCCAATCAGTTGTGAAAAGATCCAATGGCCCTCATCCATCCCGATCCCATATCTCCCTCCGCCTTCCATTTGTTTGATCAAACGGCCTTCGCTCATCCCGTGCCCTCAAACTGCCCACGCGTTAGCTCGCGGGGAAAGCAGTTTCTTGCCTGTCCTATCTGCCATGCGTCACTCAACGATTTTGATCGCTCACCCTTGTATGATTTCCTCTCCCCTCCAAAAGCGGTGTGATCAATTCTGCTTACCGCTTAAGCCCGCCTTCCCTGCGTGTTAACTCCCTGTGCATCTTTTCTGCTGGACAACCATTGGATCTTCCCACCGAAGATCCAACGACTCATGTTTGTCTGCTCCCGTTTTCCCCCGATACCCTCTGCAAAATGTTTCCCTCCGTCGATCCATGCGATTCAACGGTTGATATTCCTCCTCATGCCTCCGCCATATTGTCCGTGTTCATAGCCTCTCCCGTGCACCCAAAGGAAGAAGAAGGACAACGTTCCACTCTTGGCGTAGTAAATCTTCAACCACCACATTCAACAAATAGCATGGCTGAGGAAGGAAAGTGCAAAGCCGAGCAGGTAAATGCATTCAATAGTTATGGGATGTCATCCCATACAACACTCCAGTTACCTGAGAGGACTGCAGCACATCCAAGAGCGTCAAATCCATTTGCAGACACAGTCAGATTGTAACAGAGACTCCATCAGAGAGTTAAAGGGGTTGGTGGTCCATTATGACCCCTCCACACATAGAACAACAAAATATCTTTGTAATGAAACTCTATATATACCTAGAAAACAGATGTAATCGAGGAGATGGGTTGATGGTTGTTGTTTTGATGTAAGGTTCAACTTCTGGAGACTGTAACTACTTTGATACTTGTAGCGCTGGTCTTCATTTTCAACTAATACAAGCTTCTTTTGCTGTTAATTTCTCACTTTTCACTTCTTCCCTGTTCTAGGCTATGCCTGTTATGCATTTTTCATGTGCTCTTGATATTTAGCATTTGAGGGGTTGTCATTCCACCTCTGTGTTAGAATCTAGTATGTATCATTGAATGTGTTAAGTAGGCTTCTGTTATTTTAGTGCTAGAGAGCTGTCATCCTGTCTGTGCATTAGGAAATAGATTTGCATACCTCTTTACTGGTTGCAGCCAGCCATCACATGGTCTTGTGCATCTGCTGGTGTGGTCAGTATTCTCCATCTTCACCTATTCCTTAAACTGTGAGTGATTTGGTGGTCTAAAGCCTTGTAGTTTGGGGGTGTTCACCCATGTCTGGAGTTAAGCATAGTAGAAGTGGTTATCTAGCTTGGACAAGCATCATTCCTTCCGTTCATCCATTTCTAACATTTTTTGAGTTTTGCAATGTTCCCGAGCATCTCCGAGATACAACCTAGGAGATTTTCTTGGGGTGATAACATTAATTGGCGCCGTTGCCAGGGAGAGGAGATTGAAGCTCAGCTTCCCTGGGAGACGACACAGTTCCAGATTTTGATGATAGACAAAGTATGGGCACATTTCTGGTTGTAATCATCTATCTGGTGACTCCACTAAAGGATGACCAATCTTTGGTGACTCCTCATTATAGTCCTGGCTCAGTTTGTGAGACACACCCGAAGAAATCCTCAGAAATCACCAGCTATTCTAGTGCCTGATCCTGAGAAGATCGTTAACCCGAAGAAAACATCACAGAAAGTAGCATCAGGATCAGGTAAGCCCAATAATTCTTGTGTATCTCTGCAAGAGAAGGCTATAGTTGAGAATATACAATTTGGAGATATACAGCCTAGTACTGATAGAGAAGAATCAGCTTCAGAGATGCACAAAGCTCCTTGTTCGTTCAATTCCCCTCTGGATCTTAGTCCGATGAGAGCATACAGAGAGGGGACCAAATATAAACCTCCTCTACCTGATGAGATTAAATACCCTAAACTCTTTGAGGTAGAGGATCAAATCAACCCCATTTTGCAAATTTTCGATGAACCAGCTGATAGGCAGGTTCATCAGGAGAAGGGGAAACAATTTTGATAGCCCAATAAATGGGCGGTTTTTGAAGATTTGGGCTTTTGATGTGTTCTTTTTAGCATAGACTTAATTATATTCCATGCCCAATGGAATACAATGCAATGTTTTTAAGCTTGTTTTGTATGAAGGCATTGTTCTGCAGTTCTTGAGACCTCGCAGGGAGGATCTCATCCCCAGAAGGAGCCAGTGTTAGCTCTACTACATACTTCAGCATTTGGAGGACCAAATACCAGCTTGGTCCTTGGGTTTTTGCTCAGAAGAGGTCTGCACTGGTTATCACCCTCCTTCTCCTTCATCTCGCTACCTTCGTTGTTTCCTTCACTCCACCTATATTCTCATACTCATGCAATCTCTGTTTCCCTCCATTTCCCGAATAAACCTTTCAAAATCTGACAAAGCCCCTTTTAGCCCCAATCCGAAGCGCAAAAATCAAACCTTCCATGGGACCCGACCATGTAACTTAGCGCTTTCGTAACTCATCGCAATTGCATCCATTTCTGTGTAAAGGCCCAAGCCCCTTGATTTCCACCGATACGATATTCTTAAAAGCAGTTAATTCCTTATCGGTTCTGGGCTTCAGTCGCTATTGCAAATCGCAATGCATGTGTATAAGGCTATGCCCCTTGTCTTCCTTTAATGTGATATTGTGATCGCTCCTCCACCATCTGATCAGTCCTGAAAGGATCCAATGACCCTCATCCATCCTGATCCCATATCTCCCTCTGCCTTCCATCTATTTGATCGAACAACGTTCTCTCATCCCGCACCCTCAAACTGACCACTCGTTAGCTCGCGGGGAAAGTGGTTTCTGTCCTGTCCTATCCGCCACGCGTCACCCGATGATTTTGATCGCTCGCCCTTGTACGATTTCTGTTGCCCTCCAAAAGCGGTGCGATCAATTCTGCTTACCGCTTAAGCCCGCCTTCCCCACACGTTAACCCCTCGTGCATCTTTTCCGCCTAATAGCCGTTGGATCTACCCGCCCGAGATCCAATGACCCACATTTTTCTGCTCCCTTTTTCTCCTAATACCCTTTGCAAAACGTTTCCTGTCGTCAATCTACGTGATTCAACAGTTGATATTTCTCCTCATGCCTCCGCCATATTGTCTATGTTCATAGCCTATCCCATGCGCCCGAAGGAAGAAGAAGGACAACGTTCCGCTCTTGGTGTAATAAATCTTCAACCACCGCATTCAACAAACAACATGGCCGAGGAAGGAAAGTGAAAAGCCGAGTAGGTAAATGCATTCAATAGTTATGGGATGTCATCCCATACGACACTCTAGTTACCTGAGAGGACGTCAACGCATCCGAGAGCGTCAAATCCATTTGCATACATAGTCAAATTGTAGCAGAGACTCCATCAGAGAGTTAAAGCGATTGGTGGTCCATTATGACCCCTCCACCCATAGAACATTAGAACATCTTTGTAATGAAACTCTATATATACCCAGAAAATAGATGTAATCTAAGAGATGGGTTGATGGTTGTTGTTTTGATGTAAGGTTCAACTTCTGGAGTCTATAACTACTTTGATACTTGCAACGTCTGGTCTTCATTTTCAGCTAATACAAGCTTCTTTTGTTGTTAATTGCTCATTTCCACTTCTTCTCTGTTCTAGGTTGTGCTTATTATGAATTTTTCATGTGCTCTTGATATTTAGCATTTGAGGGGTTGTCATCCCACCTCTGTGTTAGAATCTAGTATGTATCATTGAATGTGTTATGCAGGCTTCTGTTATTTTAGTGCCAGAGAGCTGTCATCCTGTTTGTCCATTAGGAAATAAATTTGCAAACCTCTTTACTGGTTGCAGCCAACCATCACACGGTCTTGTGCATCTGCTGGTGTGGTCAGTATTCTCCATCTTCACCTATTCCTTAAATTGTGAGTGATTGGTGGTCTAAAGCCTTCTAGTCTAGGGGTGTTCACCCATGTCTGGAGTTAAGCATAGTAGAGGCGGTTATCTGTCTTAGATAAGCATCATTCCTTCCATTCATCCATTTCCAACATTTTGTTGAGTTTTGTAATGTTCCCGAGCATCTCCGAGATACAACCTAGGAGAGTTTCTTGGGGTGATAACACTAACAACTACTGCAAATGAAACTAGAAGGGTGGAAAACCTATGACTAGGCTCTCTCCATGCTAAAAAATGTGTTAAACTTGCTGCAAAACTCTGATTGTCTTTGGCACTAAATGAAATGAATCTGAAAAAATTCCATCATGTAGTCCTCAAATCATAAAAATGAGGATGCCATTGAGTCCACAACACTCAAAAATCCCTATCTAGGCTCTTCTTGAGCTCAAAAAGGTTAAAAACAGAGAAAGATATGCTTCTCCAAGCTAAGCTTTGTTATATGTCCTGCAAAATTGGAGAAACATGCTAACTGCACGTAGATTTCACCCTTTACACAATCCGCTGAGCAACAATTTCACCTGGCGCTGGAAAGATTCCTAGCACAAAAGGTGCATTTTGCCGCTTGTGTAAATTCGCCAATGACCCTTAAATGCCAAATTAGGGTCATATAAATGCAATGTGGCGAGGGGCCGAGCCTAAGCATTTGCCCCCGCTGGCTTAGTTCCTATTCTATTGGGATAGGTTCACATCATGGCAATATCGGCGGGCGTGGGGGGGCGCAAGTCCAACATCCTACCCTCGCCAGATTTTGCTTCTAACTGTTTCCTCCATTGGTCATAACCGTGTGACAAGAATTGGGGGTCAATGCTTATCCTCCCGACCCCTCTGCCTAACCTTCTACAATGTCCTATAGAGAGCGCATGTAACCAAGGTTGAGGCTTAGTCCTCACCCTCTCTACCAATGCACCTCCTGCTTGTCCGCCAAGGGTCCTATGGGTGCCAATAGGTCCGCGGGCTAGGGCCAAGTGGCCCACCCACTCCAGTCTGCCCATGCTATGGGAATATGATGGTAGTGTGACCAAGAGTTAATTCTTACAGCTTAACCCCTCCTCCCAAATGCTGAAACAATTGACTTTAAATATAACTAATGACCTATGGTTTTTAAGAACCAACATCGTGGCTTAGTAGTAGAGCAATGTGTTGTAATGAAGGATGTCTAGGGGTCGAATAATGCCAAGGCCCTTGGGCAAGTTATAAAAAATTTCCAATCATAGAGGGCCACGTGGCACCCTCCGATTGGGCCATGTGGCAACCTATTTTTGGGCCACCTAAAACCTAACCACAAATCAAAATGTGCCACATGCACCTGTACGATGATGCCACATCTCAAGACCTAATTGTTCCACCACTAGCTGTACCTTGCACTATTTTTTGATGATGTCAGTTATACAAACTACCCAGTCAGTAGCCCAGTCAACCCTGTGATTGACTTTTCAGTTGTTGGTCAAAAGCATTAGAAAGCCATAACTTCCTGATACGATTTTGGATTGAGCTGGTTCAAGCGTTGTTTGAATAAGGATGACGAACACTATGACTTGACGTTAGTTTCAAGAGATTCAAAGAACTTTCAGTTTTGAACCTATTTTTTAGCTCCAGGTGATACCTACCCACTAGGAACTTTTGGACCCCCAAAAGTCTAGCTTCAATCAGCAAATAAGTGAGGAAAAATGTCATTAATTTTCCTGATCTCAATCCTTCTTGTTCTATTTGAAGTGGTGCATTTAAGCCCCAATCAAGGTACTCCACCTGCCTTTTGCGTGAAGTCCTTACCTTATTGACAAGAATTGTGGCTTGCTGCAATTCTTCTAAACATGCAGGAATAAAACATTCGATGCATGGAATGTGAGCATTCTCTCCAAAACCATCTTTTTTTTAGCTTAAACAAACTTCACCTTGAAGTCTTTCTTCTATTGAACCCAAACTTGATTTTCCACCTGGAAATCATAAGTAACTATGCTCAACATAGATTTCTTTGTACTTTGCTTCATTGTCCTTAATCGACACTTATACTCTTAGATGTAGTGGTTGCATTTGTTCAATGACATGCTTAGCTTTATCCACATTACCATGGTCATCTTCTGCATAATATTTACCAAAGATCAAATTCACAAACAAGATTCAAATCAAAACACTTCTATAAGTGAGTGCTTGACACAACTGTAGACATACTGGAGGACATGTAAATTCTCATCCCAAAAGTCCCATACAAATGGACTCATCATCAAGCCAAAATAACATAACATGCAAAATTAAACACACTTGTTTCAAATTGACTTTAAACATAGCCGATGACCTATGGTTGTTAAGAGCCAATGTTATGGCTTAGTGGTAGAGCATTGTGTTGTTGTGCAGGAGGTCTAGGGGTCAAACCTTGCCGAGGCCCTTGGGCCCGTTATAAAAATTTTGTCCAATGATAGAGGGCCATGTGGTAGCCACTTATTGGGCCACCTCAAACCCAACCTCTAATCAAAATGTGCCACCTGCACATGTACGATGATGCCACAAGTCATGATCTGATTGGTTCATCGCCAACCGTACCCTACACAGTCAACTGATGACATAAGTTGTACGGACTGCTCAGTCAGCAAGCCAATAAACCTTGATTTGAATTTTTAACTATTGGTCAAAAACTTTATAATGCCATAACTTCCTCATACGACGTCACAGATGACGAACACTACGACTTGACGTCGATTTTGGGAGATTCAGAGAACTTTCATTTTTGAGCCTATATTTTGATCTCTGCATCACCAAGTTGTCTCCCTCTCCACATCTTGTAGGTCAAGTTATTATTTGGTTGGTATAATTCTTGGAATCAGGAAAAGAACCCATAAGTTTGATGTTACCTCATTTCCTAAAACCAAGAGGAATGATGGGGATTTGGTATCCATGAAAGGAATATATTATCCAAGAAGGACAATGAGCATTTAATATCCATGTGTTATCGAGAAATCTAGTGTTTATGAAGAGCTGCTAGTCCCACTAAGATGGGTATCTATCTTAGAAACAAACATATTAAAGTTACTTTCATTTTCCTTTACGAAGAGTAGATAGGAGGGGAGAAAAGAATACCAACCTCCATCTTTTGCTCGGTTCCTTGCTTGTTCCTTCTCCTCTCTGACATATCTTTGCCACTCTTTCCTTGACCACTCCGCTTCAAAGAGTATCTGTAAAGTCAAAGCAGCATAATACCTTCAAAGTGTAGAGATCTACAATCATAAACAATATAGGACCAGATATATATTGACCACACAAATGCACATATAACAATGTAAACTTTGAAACGGGAACTATAAACTCAAAACGGGAACTCTGGCCCAAAAACCCCAAAAAAACATCAAAAACAGTGCTAAAAACGAAAAGTGTGTATACTGGAACGATGTTTTTTTTTTAGATGCCAATTTTGAACGTGTTTTAAAAATGGCGGTGACTATGAAATTTACTACGAAATTTTCGTGCAAAATATAGCTTCAAAACGAAAGTGATGCTACTGGAAAAACGTTTTTTTTTTAGAGTCAATTTTCAAACTTTTTAAAAAATGCTAATAAAACCAATTTTTTATGTCTCAAACAAAGTTAA